>PVHP010007883.1:0-55152 GCA_004024765.1 Zapus hudsonius
AAAGAAAGTCCAAGGGCCTCTTCTCCCATTTCACCTGCACCTGAAAGCCACAGCTAACAGAGAGTCAGAGCAGATCCTGTGTGCATATGGGGCCTCACTGCAGGTGACCACAGGCTTTTAAAATATTTTTATTTATTTATTTGCAAGCAGATAGAGATAGAGAGAAGAGAGACAGACAGAGAATGGGCGCACCAGGGCCTCTAACCTTTGCAAATGGACTCCAGATGCATGCGCCACTTTGTGCATCTGGCTTTGTGTGGGCACTGGGGACTCAAACTCAAGTCTTTTAGGCTTTGTAGGCAAGCACCTTAACTGCTAAACCATCTCTCCAGCCCTTTTTGTTGTTGTTATTGTTTTGAGGTAGAGCCCAGGCTGACCTGGAATTCACTATGTAGCCTCAGACTAACCTTGAACTCACTATGATTCTCATACCTCAGCCTCCCAAGTTCTGGGATTAAAGATGTGTGTCACTATGTCCACCACAGCCTTTTTTTATTTTTATTTACTTATTTACAGAAAGAGAGAGAGAGAGAGAATATGGGTATGCCAGGGCCTCTAGCAATGGTAAACAGACTCCCCATGCATGCACCACTTTGTGCATCTGACTTTACATGGGAACTGGGAAATTGAGTCTGGGTCATTAGGCTTTGCAGGCAGGTACCTTAACCACTGCTCCAGCCTTGTGACCCTGACACATTCACATGTTGGTGACCTCAGTGGATGCAGCACTGTGGGAGACACAGAGACTTATGAGACAGAGCTATAGCTCTGTAGAGGCTCCCTGCCAGGTGCTGTGTAAACTGTCTATGAGAAAGACAAGGGTGCCCTGGAGTCTCCCCATGTCACATGCTTAGCTGTCATAGTTCAAGGCTTCTACAGCTCCAAGGTCAGGCTTGTCTCTTCCCTGGAGCGCCCATTCTCTCCTCTCTCTCTCTCTCTCTCTTTCTCTGCTTGCAAATGAATAAATAAAATATTTTTTTAAAAAAAGCCAGGCGTGGTGGTGCACACATTTAATCCCAGCACTGGGGAGTACTGTGAGTTCAAGGCCAGACTGAGACTACATAGTGAATTCCAAGAAACAAAACAAAAAAAAAACCCACTTTGCTATGGAAATCTAATGGAGGTAAAGGATGGATAGAGGAGCAGGGGATCCTGGGTACAGTCCTGGTCGGAAGTCAGTCCAAGCTGATTTGGAAGGCTTGTCAAGTAGACCCATGGGGAGGACCAGCTTGGGGTGTTATCTGGGAGCAGGACTCAGCCCACGTGACTTTGCGGCGTCTGTCATGAATAGTCCTCATGCCAAGTGTCTCCCTTTCTCTTGACCCTAGGTTATTTTTACTCTCAAGACCCAGCCCAGATCTGGAGGGTGGCAGAGCAGCTGGAGGTGGGCATGGTCGGCGTGAACGAAGGGCTGATCTCGTCCGTGGAATGCCCCTTCGGTGGGGTGAAGCAGTCGGGTCTGGGGCGGGAGGGCTCCAAGTATGGCATTGATGAGTATCTAGAGGTCAAGTATGTGTGCTTCGGAGGCTTGTAGAGCTTTACTAACTTAAAAACAGTTTTTTCCAAAAGAAGCTACCTGCATAGATAGAGACAGACCTTCCATTTATCGAAATGAACTCATAGGTTATTAAAATTGTGACGTTTTAGAAACTTAGCCAGTCCGTCTCATCTTAGATAAAAATACTGCCTTTGTCCTTGTCTAACTTAGGGACCAATCCATGCCACCTGCTGTGGCTGCAGACCCACTGGGTTTATAGAGGGAAGCTCCTGGGCCCAGGGGACCCTGGCTGTGTCAACACTCCCAAAGGTGTGATCCCTGCCTGGGCTTGGCTCTTCTCTGGGTCTCACCTGGCTGCCCAAGCTGGCAAGGAGTTGTTGGTGTGAGTGGGCTGGGGAGGCACTCATCTCCCTGGCCGTCTGCCAGCTCTGCACGTGTTCACAGAGATTGTGGCACAGGCTGAATTTAGCATGTTGTTTTAAAGCCTTCAAAACAGCACAGGATTGTCTATACCATGTGGGCCGGGGGCAGGGTGCTTTACCTCTCTTCAGGTCCACTTTTTAAATTTGAAGTCTCTCTCTTATTTTTGGTTTTATGAGACAAAACCTTGCTCTGGAGTCCAGGAATCTCCCACAGGCAGCATCACACACTGAAGTCTTCATTGTCCTAAATTCACTAAGCTGTTTGGTTTCCTTTAAGGATTGAGTTTGTGTTCAGTTACAATGGAAAGCACGTTTTTTCTTTGTTTTCTCACACTGGGGATTGAATTTAGGGCCTCGTGCAGGCTGGGAAAGTGCTGTACCACTGAGCTATAGATCAACTAGTTTTTAAAATTTATATTTTTAAAACAGTATCACTGTAATCCAGGCTGGCCTGGAGCTCATGGTAATCCTCACACCTCAGCCTCCCAGAGTGCTAGGATTAAAGGTGTAAGCCACGACACCAGGCATCATTTTTAAAAGTTATTTTATTTTATTTTAATTTTTTAAAGATTTTTTTATTTATTTGAGAGAGGGAGAGAGAGAGAGAGAGAGAGAGAGAGAGAGAGAGAGAGAGAGAGAGAGAGAGGAGAGAGAGAGAGAGAGAGAATGGGCGTGCCAGGGCCTCCAGCCACTGTAACTAAATCCAGACACAAGCACCCTCTTGTGTATCTGGCTTTACATGGGCACTAGGGAATCGAACTCGGGTCCTTCTGCATTGCAGGCAAACGTCTTA
This sequence comes from Zapus hudsonius, assembly GCA_004024765.1. Lineage (NCBI taxonomy): Eukaryota > Metazoa > Chordata > Mammalia > Rodentia > Dipodidae > Zapus > Zapus hudsonius. The sequence goes on from PVHP010007883.1 coordinate 2,714, forward strand.
GCCGCTAAGCCATCTCTTCAGCCCTGTTATTTTTATTTTAAAAGGAGAAACTTTATTACACAGAGAAAACAAGTTTAGAGAAAAAGCTTATGTTTCTGGAGAAGCAAAAGTGAAGAGGTCCCGGCTTCAGAAAAGAAAGGACCCAAAAAGGTTGCCCTGTTTATTTATTCTATTTTATTTTTGAGGCAGGGTCTCGCTCTAGCCCAGGCTAACCTGGAATTCACTATGTAGTCCCAGGTTGGCCTTGAACTCACTGCCATTCTACCTCTGCCTCCTGAGTGCTGGGGTTAAAGGCTTGCGCCAATAAGCCTGGCATCTATTTTTATTTTTGAGACAGGGTGTTGTTAAGTGTACCCAAGCTAGCCACTCTGTAGCCTAGACCTTGAACTTGCTGTCTTCCTGCCTCAGTCTCCAAGTAGCTGGGATGACAGGCCTGGGATGACCGGCTCCGCCAATGGAAGTCATGGGCTCTCAGCCTCTTCTTGAGCCAAACAGCTCACCACACAGATTCTGGTGTGGACTGAAGGATGTTCTTCACAGAAGAAGGAAAACTCAAGCTGTGGACATGGCTCAGTGGTTAAAGGTGCTTACTTGCAAAGCCTGCCAGTCTAGGTTCAATCCCCAAGTACCCCTATAAAGCCAGACGCACAGAGTGGCACATGAGTCTGCATTTGCAGAGACAAGAGCCTGGCACATCTATTCTTTCCTCCCCCTTTGAATATTTATTTAAAATATAAGGAAAATGTGATGCCTTTGTCAAGACGGGGGAATCCATGCCAGCCTGTCCTCCAGCCGGGAGAGGCCAGGCTTGCTGTCACTGTCCGGGTGTAGGGCTGCTGCTTGGCTTCCAAAAGTTCCAAAAAGAGCAAAGGCATTTGCAGTGCTTTGATCTCCAAAGGGAAAACCATTTCCACAATGGCTAATTCCCTGTGGAGGAGACACAGGCCTTAACATAACATGTAACATGTTGGTTCTCTGAAGCAAAAATTCCCGTTAAGAAAAACTAGAATCTTCTAGGTTGGAAGGGGAGGCTTTTTTTAAAAATGGAATCTGAAGCAACTCTTCTGGAATCCACTTAGGTACCTGGGAGGTAGATAGTGAAGGTGAGCGAAGGCATTGTCACCTCCAGGTACTCTTGCACTGACCCCTCAGGAGGGATGTATGCTTGGAGGTTCTGGTGCACACAAGGGTGTCTCCTATGACAGTCTGATTGCTTGAGATTTGTGTGTATCCATCGCTTCTCTGTTTTCAATGCTCGCACTCTGATGTTACTTGGTAGGAGGTGAACGTGGGTGCTGAGATGTGAAGACAGAGACTTTTCAGTTCACTTCTAACTCTGTCCACCACTCGGCTCCTTGGCTGTGTGGCAAATTTTTTGATTTTATTGTATCTTGGGCTCATTGGGTACATAAATTGAGGGCCAGAGATCAATTTATATATGATCAATTTGTAATTAAAATAACTGGGGGGACTCAGTGATAGAATGCATAATTAGTATGCTCAGGGTCCTAGGGTTTAGTCCCCAGACATCCCCCCCCCCAAAAAAAAAATTAACTTAAAACAGAGAGACTCTTACTTAGAAAAATGGTTCTGGGTGGTGGAATGTTTTTATTCTTTTATTTATTTTGAAATGGTATCTTTTCTCCTTTAACTCCTGGGCTCAAATGACCATCCCAAGTAACTGGGACTAAGGCACATGGCCCACCTCACGGGGTAGAAGTGTTCTCATTCTTCTTTTAGGGTTGTTTTGTCTAACGCAGGCTGGACTTGAACTCCTGATCCTCCTGCCTTCACTTCCGGAGCGCTGGGATTATAGGTGTCACCACCAGAAGTGTTTTAAAATGAACTTTGCTTTTATATTTTTCAATAAGGTATCCGTATGTGATCGGTGGGATTTGAAAGATCTAAAGCATCCATGTAACTATGTACGCAAACCTAGAACATAAAGAGAGGAAACCACCAGGGCTTGGCAGACTCCCACGTGGGAGCCAAGTCTGACCTGCCATCTGCTTTTCTGCAACTCACGAACTAGGAATGTTTCTTATTCAAGTGGACACAGGACCAATCAAGAGTGGTTTCATGAAATTCCAATGGTAGTGTCCACAAAGAAAATGTTTGAACACAGCCACCCCTACCCATATATACGCAGGGCACGATGCCATCTGCAGTCTGAAGTAGTGACTGTGTGCTCCTGAAGGGTTACCATCCTAGACCTCCTGTGCTGCATAGGTATTTTTATTTTTACTTAAAATTTTTTTTCGCTTTTCGAGGTAGGGTTTCGCTGTAGCCCAGGCTGACCTGGAATTCACTAGTCTGTCTGGCCTTGAAGTCATGGCGATTCTCCTGCCTCTGCCTCCCGAGTGCTGGGATTAAAGGCACGCACCGCCATGCCTGGATTATTTGATTTTATTGAACAGCTTCTGTACAGAATGCATTTTTTCTGGGCATTTGGTACCAGGAGTTCTTAGCAAGAATTCTCCAGTAATTATCAGATAACTCAAAGTTACCTGAGTGAGTGGGAAACAAAAACACGTAATTCCCTCCAGCAAGCAAAGCTCCTTGATGAAAGAGCAGCTCTGTCTTATCTATCTGAGGGGCTTTTAAATGTGATTTTATATTGTTCCCGCTCCCCACCTTTGTTCTTCTGGACTCAGTGAAATGTCAGAAGCACAACGTAAGCCAGACGATTTGATCATGATCTGATCCTGTGACCTTCAGTTGTACCGCATGGTGTTTCTCTCTGCAGGAAGATCCAGTGTTTCAATTATCCATGAGCAGCTATTTTAAATGGAACATTACCTGAATACTTCCACTGTGAATTATTCCATGAATGACTGTGAATTTTACATGCTGTCCTTTATGGGATGAAACCTGGGGAGTTGGTAGGAAATGTGTGAACATTTTACTCTTCATATATGTACTCATTTATTTTTCTAGCTTTTGACATATGTCTGAGCCAGCAGAGCAGTGTGTTTCTGTCTTTAATAAATATTAAATTAACAGAATTTCCTACTTCTGTGTTAACATGCCTGTGTATTTGTTCTTGTACCAGGTCAACAGAGGGTTTTTTTTTTTTTTTTTTTAAGTTTTGTCAACTGAGTTTTAATTGGATAGTGTTAGGTCAGGTTGGGTATAAGTGTTCTCCTTCATCAGACAGCTACAGGTTAGTAGCTTGGGCTGGGAGCTAGTGTGTGAATTTCTTTTTTTTTTTTTTTTGGTTTTTCGAGGTAGGGTCTCACTCTAGCCCAGGCTGACCTGGAATTCACTATGTAGTCGCAGGCTGGCCTTGAACGCTTGATCTCCTACCTCTGCCTCCCAGGTTGGGATTAAAGGCCACACTCGGCTTTACATTGCTTTTTATATGAATATTAACACATTAAGTTTTCATGTACTCTAGTATGATGTGTGGGGTTTTCTCAGCCTCTCAGGCTTGGATGGTAAGTGTCCTTACCCACTGAGCCTTCTCAAGCCTGAAGTGTGGGTTTTCTTAGTTATTTTTATTTGCAAGGAGAGAGAGAGAGAGAGAGAGAGAGAAAGAGAGAGAGAGAGAGAGAGAGAGAGAGAGAGAGAGAGAGAGCGCCTCCAAGCAACTGCAAAGGAACTCCAGATACAAGTGCCACTTTGCGCATCTGGCTTTACGCGGTGGTGGGTACTGGAGGACTCGAACCCATGCTGGCAGGCTTTACAGGCAAGCACCTTAATTAATCCCTGAGCCATCTCTAAATCTCAAATTAGCTTCTACCAAATGAACAAGATCCATTCATTGACCACTATCATTAGTAGACTTAAGATCCCCCACATACATTTAGGCTTAACCAATGAAGTTCATCCTGAAGGGATGCCTATTTTCTCTCTCGGGTTGTAAGAAAACCTGATCCAAGTCACCGTGTGGACTGCGTACGCCCTTGGGAGCTTTTCTACTTTGTCCTAAAACAGGAACCCTACCTGGGTTGAATAGACCATGTTGTGCCTCCCCAAGGAACGTTTCACACAACCTCTAAATTCAAACTGTCTTCCAGGTGCTTTAGTTCATGCTCTCCTGATAAATGCTTGGTCCCCAAGTGGTGGCAACTTGGAAGGTGGGGCCTTGTTGGAGCAGGTGTTACAGCCACCCTTCCCTCGTGAGCTCAGCTCAACTCTCGCTGATGTTTTCTACCAGGTGTGGCTACACTGTGACATCAGCCTTTCCTTCCACTCAGACTGTACACCCAAACAAGCCCGTGCTCCCATCAGCGGCTTTGGGTAGGGTGTTCTGTCCCAGCAATGCGAAGGGAACTGCAGCATCTGCTTAGAGAAAGAGTTTCACTCTGTAGTCTTGGCTGGCTTCAAACTCATCAGCCTCAAGTGCTGGGAATGTTTTTTAAAAAGCCCAGCGCATTCTTTTTTTTTTTTTTTGATTTTTCGAGGTAGGGTCTCACTCTAGCCCAGGCTGACCTGGAATTCACTGTGTAGTCTCAGGGTGGCCTTGAACTCATGGTGATCCTCCTACCTCTGCCTCCCAAGTGCTGGGATTAAAGGCATGTGCCACCACGCCCGGCCCCAGCACATTCTTGACGATCTTGGTGAGGCTGAGACAAGATGGAAAGCTGCTTTTACTATACAAAGTACAGCAAGAAATAGATCAAAACTTCAATCTCACCATGGACCAAAAAAAGTATACACCAACATCTATAAACCAGTAATATTCTTTATTAACAGTACACTTCTCATGGAGATTTATCATTTTCTTTAAAGAACATTTAATAAAAGTAAATCTTAAAAAAGAACTGAAAAAGTACTCTTGCCTGGTCCTCCCCCTGCTCCCCACTACCCACAGGGATTGACGGGGGCCTTCACGACCCCAGAGAACACAACCCCACTGAGGTGAGCGCCAGGGAAACGAGGGCAGGGCAATACAGATCAAATAAAAATTTTAACAAAGTACTCTTCATTGGCTTTCTGTGAAAACTCCATTCATCTGTAACAAAACTAAAAGGCTATTTCTCCTCATGAATTTACTTTCTCTTAGGAAAAAATTCCCCGTGTAAAAACTGGTTTTCATCATTATCAAGCCCAACAATGCCTTTATCAGCAACAACGAACCCTGGTTAAATTGAAGATTTTCCTCATAGCTTACTAATTATATCCTGATAGCCAACAATAGCTGCCGCCTACTTACTTGGCCTTTCACTTGATTACCTGTATTTGTAAAATATGACAGACAGAATTCAAGAATTTGGTGGCCTGGTTTCTCTTTTATTATTTTTTAAAATATTTTATTTATTGGAGAGAGAGGAGAGAGAGAGAGAGAGAGAGAGAGAGAGAGAGAGAGAGAGAGAGAGAGAGAGAGAGAGGGGCAGACAGAGAATATGGGCGCACCAGGGCCTCCAAGCCGCTGCAAATGGAACTCCAGACACATGCGCCCTCTTGTGCATCTGGCTGTATATGGGCACTGGGGAATCGAACTCTGGTCCTTCTGCATTGCAGGCAAACGACTCAGCCCTCTTTTATTATTTATTGGTTTTTCGAGGCAGGATCTCACTCTAGCCCAGTCTGGCCTGGAATTCACTATGTAGTCTCAGGGCGGCCTTGATCACAGCGATCCTACTACCTCTGTGCAGAGATTACAAAGTGTGCGCCACCATGCCCGGCCTGTTTTCTCTTTTAATGACCTGCTTACATATAATTTTGGTGCCTGATTTAAGCAGGAAATGTTGTCAGCTTTAGCTTCTGGTCCCTACTCATAAGCACTGTTACAAGCTGGTAAATTTTGTGCCCTTACATATTCTGAGCATAGGAATGTTAATCTAAATAAACACTAATACTTTATTCTGAGGACATAGGTTACAAAACAAGGCCATTTTCCTGTAATAATGATTCACCTTCATTTATGTAAACCTACTTTTCCAGATAGAGAGATTTGCAAAAATCCAAACACAACTCCCAGAAGGGCCTCACAACACTACATCCAGCCTACAAAAAATGCCCCAGTGATCACTGGGATATTTTCCACACTCCAGTCTGTCCATGCCAACAAGGTCGAGGGTTTGGGGAATGAGATGGCCCTCCTCTGCCCTGAAGTAGATCCGATCGAAGCGGTGCTTACAAGCAGCGCGGATCCCCAGGTTTGTGTTCATCCGCGTGTCCCATGTGTACTGACAATGCTTGGGCTTGCCCAGAAACTCCCAGGCGTCAAAAATGTTAGCGGGTAAGCCACCGCACTGAGTGACCTGGAAGGGAAGAACACAGTCATGTACTATGATTTTCATAGTCATCTTCCCCCCAATTTAAGAGATGTTTGGCTGGGCGTGGTGACGCACGCCTTTAATCCCAGCACTCAGGAGGCAGAGGTAGGAGGACTGCTGTGAGTTCAAGGCCACCCTGAGACTACATAGTGAATTCCAAGTCAGCCTGGACTAGAGCGAGACCCTACCTCGAACCCCTCCCCCCAAAAAAAGAGATGTTTGCCAACTGTTACTCACTTCCTGGTCCCTTAAATTAGTATCTCCTGCAAACACAACTGTAGTGGACTCCGGAGCCTCTTGCATTTGTTGAAAAACGATCTTCAACTGATTCATTCTCTCCACAGCGTGCTCTCTGGTGCTCTCTAGATGGGATGTCATGAGGTAAAATTCATTCCCACACACAGTCACCTGCAACAAGATAAATAATTACAGTTCAACGGACAGTGACCACTAGTGCTGGACTCCAATGGCCAGTGAACTGTACAGTCAGCCCTAGCCTCTCCAGACAAAGACAAGGTAGCAAGAAAGACCTAATTCCTACTGCTACATTAAGGGCATGCCACACTGCCATTAAAAAAGTACCAGCTAACTGAATGACAATTACCATGTGCGCTAAGACACTGTCTGGCTGACTGGCTGTGAGGCTGGGTGCTCAGGCTCATCTATAACCTGGATCTTGCTATGTTCTCAATCTTCTGTCCTCTTGGGGTCCCTTCACAAAGGGAACAGAAAGCCCATTCCCAATTGTAATGGTTAGGTTCTGTTGTTAACTTGATCTTTTTAATTCTCTTGGGTAGGTCTCTGATGCTTATCACAGGAAGGCAGCCCTCTCAGCAGGGGACAGGATGTAAGGAAGCTCAGGGAAACTGGAAATTAACATCTCTTTCTGGGAGAGCAGTGCAGAAAGGAAGTTCCAGAGACTCAGGAAGCCAACAAGTCTGGGATAGGGTTGTAGGACCCCACCTTAAGGCTATATAAAGGGGGAGAAAATCTGCAGCCCCCTTCAGCCCCTGCCTGTTTGCTGTTCTGTGTGTGTGGTGTTGACGATGGGTTTCTTTCTTTGTACCTGTTAAAGGGGGAAAGCCTCTTTCACTATTATAGAACTTCCCCTCAATCTGTAGCTTCAATAAATCCTTTCCTCCCATAAACTGTTCCTGGTTCAGAGGCTCATGTGTTAAAAGCACATGGCTGACTACAACACCAACAACCTTAAAGCTCTTGTCACTTCAAACTTTGTTCATAGTTTTCCACCTGGATTCTTGCTTTGAACTATTTTTCATTTATTTATTTGCAAGAAACAGTGAGAGAAGAGAAGAGAGCCTGGGCTCACTAGGGCCTCTAGCTGCCACAAACTCCAGGCTCACACTCCATTTTTGCACCTGGCTTTTACCTGGGTGCTGGGGAATGGAACCCGGGCTGTCACACATTACAAGCGAACATTGCATTACAAGCGAGCATCGTTAGCACTGAGCAGCATTGCCCCAACCCTCCACCTGGACTCTTAATGTCTAAACATGATGCTTTTCAGAGGTTTGTATTTCAATTCAAACACCATTTCTGTGATGGCTTATCTATTGTCAACTACAAAGGACTAAAAGAAACATCCAGGACATTAATGAAGGCATTTCCAAAGAGGTTTAACTAAAGGAAGCTTTTCCATTGACTGACAAAAATGTCAGGGGAGTGCCAGCATTCCTTCCTCTGCTTCCTGAATGGAGACACTAACTAGCTGCCTCACACTCCCACTGCCATCCTGTGCCCACATGGTGGACTAGATCCCCTCCCCTGGGGCCCTCTTTTCTTGTTTGTTAGGCATTTTCTCACAGCAGTGGGAAAAGTCATTAACACACATTTCTTCATGAAACCTTCAGTCATCAATTTGGTTAAACTTAAACTTTCTCTGAACTTCCATAGCATGTCTTTGTGGCTCTCAGGACCTCTTCGCTACTAGACACACACCCTCCTTCGTCAATCAAATTTTTATGACAGGAAGACCTACCTGATTCATTTTTTTAAAGAATGTTATTTGTGTGTGTGTGTGTGTGTGTGTGTGTGTGTGTGTGTGTGTGTGAGAGAGAGAGAGAGAGAGAGAGAGAGAGAGAGAGAGAGAGAGAGAGAGAGAGCATGAGAACAAGAATAGGCATGCCAGGGCCTCTTGTTGCTGCAAACACACTAGATACAAGTGCCACTGCCACTCTGTGCGTCTGCTTCTACAGGGTGGGTCCTGGGGAATAGAATCTGGGCTGGAAGATTTGCCAGAATTGGCCTTTAGTCACTGAGCAGATCATCTCCCAGCCCCACATTCAATCAGGGTGGGTCTTCCGCCATAAGTGAAACCCTTCTGTAAACACTCCTAACACCCCCAGAAGTGGGTTTCTGTCGATTCTAAATGTGGAATGCTAGCAAAACATGCATCAGGTTTAAGACATCAATTTTGACAAATTTGTCTATATTTAAAATTTATTTTAAAAATTATGCAGAAATCTAACAGGGTTCCCTAAGACTACTGAAAAGAATACGTATGTAAAAACAAACTTCTCTAAAGGTAATTCTTTTTAAAAACCTCACTTGGGCTTGTGTGTGATATGTTCAAAAGAATGATTTCCTGAAAATAGGGCTCAGATGTTCCATGTTTAGATTCATTAAAATAATTCATCTAAGTGTGGTTACTTTGGATGGGTGGTAACAGTTGACAGTGCGTGATGAAACAGAAAAACAGTGACTTTTTTATTTTTTAAAAATATTTTATTCATTTTCAAGCAGAGAGAGAGAGAGAGAGAGAGAGAGAGAGAGAGAGAGAGAGAGAGAGAATATGCACCAGGGCCACCACCTTGTGGGTCTGGCTTATGTGGGTACTGGGGAATTGAACCAGGGACCTTAAGCACTGGAGGCAAGAAACTCCCCACCTTTACTTACATGTACACGTAAAAGGTTTCTCATCATTTTGGTGCTTGGGAAAGGAATAATCTCTTTGCTTATAAACTTCACTCTTCCTTTCTTCAACAGTATAGCTGTGAAATAGCCTTCTTCATTACCTTGAAAAGTTTGTGGATGAGAATTTAGATGAGGTCAAGAATATTTTCAGTTTACCATAAACTTTCCCACTGAAGATTTTTGTTTGTTTTGAGGCAGGGTCTCACTCTACCTCATTCCCAGCTTCCACTGAAGGTTTTTTGTTTTTCAAGGTAGGGTCTCACTCTAGCCCAGGCTGACCTGAAATTCACTATGTAGTCTCAGGATGGCCTTGAACTCACGGTGATCCTTCTACCTCTGCCTCCCAAGTACTGGGATTAAAGGCATGAGCCACCACGCCTGGCTTCACTGAAGGTTTTATAATGAGATAATATGTTTAAATGGAGTCAAATCTTTAAACTTTTCTTTTAAAATAGTTCAAAATAGCCAACCACATCTGTTTACCTGCCCCCTTTGAAAGTTTATTTAACCAGAGATAAATATATATATATGAATAAAAAATAGCTGGGTGTGGCTTTAATCCCAGCACTCGGGAGGCAGAGGAAGGAGGATAGCTGTGAGTTGGAGGCCATCCTGGAACTACAGAGTGAGTTCCAGATTAGCCTGGGTTAGAGTGAGACCCTATCTGATCCCCCCCCAAAAGAAATAAAGAAATTAAATTTGGGGCAGGAGAGATGGCTAAATGCTTAAAGTCTCTGGCTTGCAAAGCCTGCTGGCCTGGTTTGGATTCCCTAGTATCCACATAAAGCCAGATGCAGAAAGTGGTGCATACGTCTGGTGCTTATCTGTAGCGATACAAGGCCTAGTACGCCCATATACACACATGTATTTTCTCTTTCTCAAAGAGGTAAAAATATTTGGTTGGTTTTTTTTTTAGGCTGACCTAGAGTTCACCCCAAGCTCCTTGGTGTGCTAGGCAAGCCTTCCATCACTCCACACCTGGTGTTCACAGTGCTGGGGTGGAGCCCAGGCTTCCTGTGTGCCAGGAGGCAAGCACTCCATCAGCTGAGTTCCTTCCCCAGCCCAGCCTTTCTCCTTCATTGGTCTATCATTCTAAGAAAAGGATAAACACTAGAAACATTACCTGTAATAATTCTGTAACTACTTGCTCTCCTCTTTAGGTAGACACAATATGGGGGAGTAACTTCCTGTAGAAACACCACATCTGGGCTGTGCCTAATTTAAAAGAGTAATCGAATGAAAGCACCAGCATGCACTGCTTTCCTTTTCAGATGCCTAGATGAAACAATATGCAAGACTCTAGCTCCCTCCCTCACATTCAGTGTTTCTATTCACCTTTGGCTCCACAGACAAGAAAGACCTGTGCTAGTTTACCAAGTACCACAATAAGGGGGCTGGAGAGATTGCTCAGTGGTTAAGGCACTTGCCTTTGAAGCCTAATGACCTGGGTTTGATTCCCCAGTACTCATGTAAAGCCAGATGCACAAAGGGGTGCATGCATGCACCTGGAGTTTGGTGGCAGAGGCTGGAGGCCCTGGGTTGCCCATTCTCTCTTCTCAGTCTACTTGCAAAATAAAATAAAAGTGGTGTTCCCTTTGTCACTCCCTCCTCAGGTGAAAATAATCTAAACTACTTCAGATACTTATTCGAAGAGCTAACCTTTGAACCAGAGTCTACTCTAAAGCCCTAAACCTCAAACGGCTGCCTCGTAGAGACACAGACACAAGAGGCCAGGCTCACCAAGCCAGGCAGGTGCATACAGCTCGAGCCCTCTCTTTCAGGTTGTTGGTGTCCAGTCCGTCGATGTTCCAGGTGATGAACGTGAACAGGCCTCCATCTTGTATACTTGGGAATGGGGTGGTTTCACTGGTGATCTCTTTTACACTTTCCTTATCGGTTAGGTCAATACTGACAAGATCAGAAAAAAGTAGGTTTTTAAAAAATCTACAAATTGATTAAAGAACTGTTGTATTTGTACTCATCAACTTGAAGATATGAATTAAGCACCCCTAATAAGAAAACCCAAATTTCAAAATGCCCCAAAATTTGGAAAACTTCTTGGTCCCAAGCATTTTGGATAAATTCCCCCCCCCCCCCAAGGTAGGGTCTCAGTCTAGCCCCGGCTGATCTGGAACATACTCTGTAGTTCCAGGCTGGCCTCCAACTCTCAGTCATTCTCCTACCTCTCTCCTCAGTACTGAAATTAATGGTGTGCACCTCCACGCACAGCTGGATAAATAAATTTTGAGTCCTGAGTTCTAGAAATATCTGTTTACAGAAAAGCAAGTTATATGGCTCAGAAAAAGTGGTTGTCATAATTCGCTCAAAGGTATAGCTGATTCAATCCTTCAATGACATATTATTAAAATAATCGTATTTCCAGGAATGGTGGGACATCCTATAATCCGGCACTTGGGGGCTGAGGCAGGAAGACTGGAGGTTCAAGACTAGCCTGGGCTACACAGTGAGATGCTATCACAAAGACAAGGGTGGGAGGAAATAAAGGAAGAGGGAGGGAGAAATCAATTTATAAACTGGACCTTGTTATGTTAAGAAATATTTCAAAATTACTTAGATCCACAATTGAAATATCTCCTTACTGGGATAAAAAGTGTCTGCAAATTCCTTGTTCCTGGCTGGGCATGGTGGGGCACACCTTTAATCCCAGCTCTCAGGAGCAGAGGTAGGAGTATCTTTGAGTCTGAGGCCAGCCTGGGACTAAGAGTGAGTTCCAGGTAATCCTGGGCTTCAGTGAGACTCTCCCTCAAAACAAACAAACAAACAAAACAAAACAAAAATCAACAAAAATTTTGTTACTGCCTTCAATTAGCAGGAGCCCAATAGCTCTCCTTGGATGGGAGTTTTAGCGACATGCTTAACCAACAGAATCCAGTGGAAAGGAGGTTCACTGGATCCTATTTATAGCTTTATCCACATCTGTGGAACACTTTCTAGGAGCCCTAAGCTGACATCTTGTCACTCTGAGAATTCTAATCTATGACCTCATGGAATTTATGACCAAAAACCCAGCCACCTACCAATCCCACCACTGTCCCAGATAAGTGGCAGAATTTTGTTCGTTTGAGGTAGGCTGACCTGGAAAGAACAAAGTATTTTTTTAAATTCACAGGGTGCATGTGGATGCCAGAGGACGACCCTGGGTGTGTCATCCTGAGGAATGCGGGCTACTTCCTTTGAGCTAGGGGATGGCTCTCATTTCTGGGGAGCTCACCAATTAGGCTACACTGGCTGGCTAAGGAGCCCCAAGGACCCTACTATTTGCCTTTCCAGGACTGGGCTTCCAGGAGCATGACACGGCATCCACCATGTTTACATGGGTACTGGGAACTGAACTCAGGTCTTTCAGCTTCAGACTGAGCTATGTCCTCCCCAGCCCCTGAAAACATTATTAAAGGTGACTGAGGAGTAGGTATAAACCATGCATAAATTTAAGACTTCCGTATCTGGAATTTTAATAATTTTAAGGACAATTGCTATAGTTTGGATGCCACTTGTCCCCCAAACATGGCAGTAGAGAACTGGTCCCATGGAGGCATCATCAATGTCATCCACTTTGATGCCTTTGCAATTCATGTAACATATGCAACATTTAAAGTGGGGAATGGAAAGATAAACCAAAGAGATGAGGGTGAGAGACCCTGCAGGGACTGCAAGAGGGGAGGGGCCCCAGGCGTTCTCTCTGGGACCTTGGTTATGGAAAACTGCCAGTCCAAGGCTATGGTGGCCCTGCAGAGCCTCAGCAGCAGCTCTGGATGTGCCAACAGTCTGCAGGTCTGCCTGGCTTACTTACAGCAGCCCACAAGAGCTTCGTATTCTCTCCGGTGAGAGATGCAGGAGGGCAAGAAGCCTGAGAGAGCTGTAACTTAAATTGTCACAAGCCACTCCCAAGACCACAGGAGCCTCAACAACTGTTGCTGCAGAACCTCTGGACTTGAAGGGAAGAGGGAAGGAGGGAGGCTCAGGAGGAAGCCGGTTCTGCAAGCAGGTTCTAACTGCAGGCAAGTTGCACAGTGTGTACTGGCCACAGCTTCGGGGGTCTCACCTATGCTGGGGTGGGCTTCTCCAGGATACTGCTGCCGTGGAGTGCCCATATTCGAGTAAGCAATCCCCCAACCTGCTCTCATAGTAACCCTGATAAACTCTGGCCTGTTGTCTGAGCCCTGTCTGGGGTGAACAGACTGTGTCTCCCCAGTGACAAAGTTTCACTTGACACAACAAACTCCCAAATACTACCCTATACTGAGAAGTGTCTACCATAGATACCACAGTTCCCAGCACCTTGCAAGAGTAACATGGGGTATGAGCACAGGCAGAGGCAAACACCGGTCCTCTCCCCAGATAAGGCACAAATGACAGACCAAAGTGGAACCTATGAGTTTACTGGGGTTACTTACAGGAGCAATGGAGGACTTAAATGCAGCAAGTGTGGGAAGTCTCCCCCAAACCTCCCTCCCCACAGCTGCTTCAACTCCAAGGCAGCTGTATCACCAGAAAGCCACCTTGGCATCTCTTGCAGGGTCTCTCCTTCCCAAGCAGCTGTCCTGCAACCCTCTCCCAGACTTGCTGACTTCCAGAGTAATAGAATTTCCTTCATTCACGGCCCTCCCAGGAAGAGTTGTTTCAGTTTCTGGCTGACATCCTCATCTTCAATTAGGAGGAAATCTGCTACACAAGATCTTTTCCAAAAAAAGAACCAACACCCAAAGGTGTCCTTTGACCTACACATACACACCTGTCCATAGACTTTTTTGAGGTAGGGTCTTGTGATGGTTAAGTTTATTGTCAACTTGCCTTGTTTAATAATCTACAGTAATCTTGGGCAGGTCTCTGAGTTTGCCTGCCAAAAGGACTGACAAAAGGAGGAGGTTCCTCCTTTTTTTTGGTTTTTCAAGGTAGGGTCTCACTCTAGCTCAGGCTGACCTAGAATTCACTATGTAGTCTCAGGTTAGCCTCCAACTCACGGTGATCCTCCTGCTTCTGCCTCCCAAGTGCTGGGGTTAAAGGCAACATAGGGCCCTGTGTCAAATTAAAAAAAAAAAAATTAGGGGGAAGGGGCTGGAGGGATGGCTCAGAAGTTAAGGTGTTTGCCCGCAAAGCCTGATGACCTGGGTTTGATTCCCCAGGACCCACGTTGAGCCAAATGCATAAGGTGGTGCATGCATCTGGGGTTCATTTGCAGCGTTTAGAGCCCCGGTGCACCCATTCTCGGACTCTCTGCAATAAATATGTATATATATATATATATATATATTTTAAATATAGGGGGCTGGAGAGAGAGCTCAGAGCTTAAGGCTTTTGCCTGCGGAGCCTCATGACCCAGAACGAGTCTGATAGGATTCTCTAGTAAAACCAAGATGCTCAAAGTAGCCTATTGTGTCTGGAGTTTGTTTGCAGAGGGAGGAGGGCCCTTGGCAGCCCATTCTCTACCTCTTTGCAAAACAAAAAAAACCCAAACCACCAAATACCAGCCGGGCGTGGTGATGCCATCAGTGGGTGGGCAGAGGCAGGTCCCCGGGGAAGCGCCCGCGGGTTCCCGACTCTGCAGCGGGGTCGGGGTCCCCTCCGTCGCCCACCTACCAGTCGTCGGACTTGAAGGTGAGCGTGGGCTGGCTGGGCCACGCGGGGTCCTGGTCTCCCGGCTCGAAGAAAGCGCTCAGGGCTTTCTGAAAGACAAAGAGCCCGCGAGTGAGCGGCGGCCGTGGGGGACCGACGGACGGACGGACGGACGCACGCCTACATTCAAGTCCCAGTCGCTCTCCGTCAGGTAGGAGTGGGCCGCGGTGGCGTCGCACTGGGCCACCAGGGCGAACTGCAGGCACTGGAGCCGCCGGGCCTCCGTCCGCGCTGCCTGGTCCTCCGTCGGCGCTGCCCGGTCCTCCGTCGGCGCTGCCCGGTCCTCCATCCCGACCACCCGCGCTTCCAGCCCCCGCGGGCTACCGGACGCCGGCGTCTGCGCAAGCGCCAAAGCCTTGCTCTTGCATCGCGCAGACCTCGCCCCCCTCACTTCCGCACCGCTCAGGCTCCGCCCTTCGCACTTCCGCATATCGCAGGCACCGCCCCTCGCATTTCGCATCGCGCAGGCCCAGCCCCTCGCACTTCCGCACTGCGCAGGCTCCGCCCCTCGCACTTCCGCATCGCGCAGGCGCCAAAACCTCGCTCTTGCATCACGCAGACCCCGCCCCTCGCACTTCCGCACCGTGCAGGCCCCGCCCCCTTGCACTTATGCATCGCACAGGCACCGCCCCTCACCCTCGCCCCGGAGTCTGCGCAGGCTCCGCCCCTTCATATTTCCGCATAGCGCAGACACCGCCCCCTCGCACTTCTGCATCTCGCAGTCTCCGCCCCCTTGGACTTCCGCATCGCGCAGGCACCGCCCTCTTGAATTTCCGCATCAAGCTTCCGGCGGGGAAACACGGCTCGCTTTTCCCCCAGGTTCCTAGGGCTGCGCGGTATCCGAGGCGGGCAGAAGGCGCATGCGCGCTCCGTCCTCTACAGGGTGCGGAACGTTCGGAGCGGGAGGCGCGCGGGGAACGCTTAGGGCGGCGCACGTGGCGCCTGACCTCCAGCGCGCCGCGGCGGGACGGACGGACGGACGGTCTGACAGACGGGCTGCAACCCTGGACCCTCCTCTTCCAGAACTCCTCTGTTCGCGTCCGGTCCACGATGAGCGGCGTGACGCAGAGTGCGCGGGAAATCATGAAGGCCCTGGCCCAAGTTCACGGTTTTGATAGAGTTTTGGAAAAGGTATTGAGGGAAACGACCTCTGTTGGATTGACCGCTGCGATCCACCTGAAATACACCTTAGCCGGAGTGGTTTCTCATTCACCCAGAGCAGGGCGAGGACATCGAGCCCTAAATAAGTAATGCTTGTCGCTCGCGGAGACAGGATTTAATCTTTCAAAAAGTATATTTATTTTTACTTATTTGCAATTAGAGACAGAAAGCCTGAGAGAGGATGGGCGCACCAGGACCTCCAGCCACTGCAAACTCCAGATGTATGCACCATATCTCTCCAGCCCTGCCTGGTCTTAAAAAAAATTATTTATTTTAAGGAGAGAGGGGAAAAAGAGAATGAGAATGGGCGCACCAGGGCCTCTAGCCACTGCAAACGAGCTCCAGATGCATGCGCCACTTATTGCATCTGGCTTTATGTGGGTCCTGGGGAATCGAACCTGGGTCGCCAGGCTTTGCAAGCAAGCGCCTTTAACTGCTCAGCCATCTCTCTAGCCTGAGAATGTGGTCTTATAACAAGCAATCGGCTGTGATGCCCTGGGATGCACATTTCAAGAGCTGTATGGTCTAAAAGGCTGGAAGGTAGCAATCATTTGCTGGTATAAAAGCGAAGTGCCTGCTAGGTAGAGGGGCGAACAGAGTTTGTTCCTGACCTAGAACTCATGGTGTTGTCTAGAATGTACTGCGAACTGCTTTCCCTGTTGCTGGAGTTAGCCACTTGGCCTCTGTTGTGGTGTGAGAGGTCTCACAAGGGCACTGGACCAGCACTTGTGAGGTCCAGAGATTGGGGGACAGTAAATTAATTAATAGGTTACAGAGTTAGTTAGGGTCAGTCTCTGCCCCTCTGCTTTCATGGAAACAAACACACGAACATTTCTTTGTAGAAGACCATCATGTTTCAGAGGATGCATTTATGACTAGCCATCCATAGCAAAAGTGACAAGTATTGTTAAGAGTTGGACAGTCACTTCACCTAAGAACTTGCAGAATTTTTTTTTCTGAATGTTTTCATGCATGCATGACTTACTGCCTTGAGCAAAGTAGGATGCTAAGAAATTTGGGAAAAGATGGGGTGTGAAATACAAATACTGATAAACTGCAGTCACTTGTAGGCCTTTCTCCTGAAATACATTTCTCAGCTTATATTTTTAAAAAATATTTTATTAAAAAAAATATTTTATTTATTCATTTTCAAGCAGAGAGAGAGCGCACCAGGGCCACCACCTTGTGGGTCTGGCTTATGTGGGTCCTGGGGAATTGAACCCCACCCTTAGACACTGAAGGCAAGTGCCTTAACCACTGTGCCATCTCTCCAGTCCAGCTTATATTTTAACTATGCTTGCAAATAAAATACTTTAAGAAACTTTATATTCTAGTCCAGAGCACTCCAGAGGTTGAGGCAGGATTGGGAATTTGTATGCCAGCCTGGGGTACAAAGAATCCCTCCCCTCCCATGTCCCCAGATCCCTTAATGTAAGTTTTAAGGTCATTATTTAATAGAAAATTGAGAACAAGTAGTTCTCAGTTGGGGATGATTTTGCTGTCTAAGGTACATTTGGCAAAGTCTGGAGACATTCCTCCCTCCCCTTTTTTAAAATTGAGTTTTTAATGGAATTGAGGATAATTTCTAACTTAAAATGTGGTATAGATAGCACTTGGGAGGTAAGAGGCAAGAAGATCAGGAAGTCACGACCATCCTACATACCTAGTTCAAGGCCAGCCTGGGCTAATCGGGACCCTGCCTCCATAAACCAATGCAGAGCTGTGCATGGAGTTCAGTTGGTAGAGTGCTGACCTAGCATGCACCAAGCCCTCAACTTGATCCTCAGCACCACATAAACCATGTCTGTAACCCTAACACTCAGAAACTGGGATGTGGGAGGCCCTGTCTCAAGAAAGGGCGAGGACTGGGGACATGACTCAGCTGTTAAAGGCATGCCTGCTTGCAAAGCTTGCTGACTCAGATCCAACTCCCCATGTAAAGCCGGATGCTTTGCTAAGCTCACAGTTTGGGGTGACAAGAGAACCTGTCTCAGAAGATGGAGCACTGACACTTCAAGGTTGTCCTCTGACCTTCACATGTCCTTCACAGTCAGCACTTTGAGTGCCTGTAATCGGCACTCAAAAGATCTAATGGGCTGAGTAATCCTCAGCACATCCAGGGAAAAGGGATGGAACCCAGGGCGCTGCACCCACGAGGCCGCCTTCCAGCACCCAGTTCTACCCCACTTCCCAACACTCTACTCCTGTCCACTGCGATGGTGGTGAGACGACGTGCAAGGAAGGAATCCAGCGATGACTGGGTCTTCCACATGGTGGTGGCTTTTGTCTTTAATCCCAGCACTTGGGAGGCAGAGGTAGGAGGATCACCATGAGTTCAAGGCCACCCTGAGACATAGAGAATTCCAGGTCAGCCTGGGCTAGAGTGAGACCCTACCTCGGAAAAAAAAAAAAGAGAGAGAGAGAGAAAAGAAAAAACAATTGAGATTTTAAGTATGCTGTGCTTTTGTATAATCCACACAGGAATGGCGTACTGACTCTATAGCACATGGGATAAAATGGGGAGGAGTCAAAGCCTGTCGCTATCCACATGAGCTAAACATGAACAACTACAGGAAACAGTGAAAACAATTAGTTCTTTTCAGTGATTTTTGTTTTGTGTTTTGAGGTAGGGTGTCACTCTAGTCCAGGCTGACCTGGAATTCACTATGTAGTCTCAGGGTGACCTCGAACTCATGGCAATCCTCCTACCTCTGCCTCCCGAGTGCTGGGATTAAAGGCGTGTGCCACCACTCCTGACTAAGGGAGAATTTTAAGTTCTTTCATTTTTATAAGTTTGGCGTGTGTTACGTATACGAGTGCATTCACGTGTGTGAGTAAAGGGCTCACGCTCCTTGGCATGTGTGGATGGAGATCAGAGAACAACTTTCTGAGGTCAGTCCTGGCTTCCACCCTATTTGAGGCAGTTTCCTGACCTCATTGTGGTTCCCAGTGGGAAATTCTGTCTCCGCCTCTCATTTTGCCACCTACACACTGAGATTCAGAAATCCCTCACAGCCCCCAGTGTTCCCGTGGGGTTGGGGACACACAGGCAGAACTCTAGGACTTTCTGGAGTGTGCTGAGCAGAGGTCATTTCAACTTCTTTGCTGCTGCTTGGCTCGTGGCCTTAGCTCATGTCAAGCCAACTCATCAGCCATCGCCACACATTCCTGGACCTACTCCATGTTCAGGTTGGAGATTCCAAATGGTGCCTGCACCACAGCTCTGCCCAGGCGCAGGGGGCGCACTTTCCATTGGAAGGAGAGTACAAATGTGAACCCTGAGTCTAGGGCATCCCCTAGACTCCTTCCCTGTCAGCCCCTCTTTTCTAGCTTTATGGCGGCAGAGGAGAAATTTTGCCATGGTAATGTGGGCAGAGCCCCAGGGCACCCACTCTGGGCATTCCAGAACGATCTGTACTGTGGCCAGGAACCAGCCACTGGGGGAGACCCAGTCATCGCTGGATTCCTTCCTTGCACGTCTCACCACCATCGTAGTGGACAGGAATAGAGTGTTGGGAAGTGGGGCAGAACTGGGTGCTGGAAGGTGGCCTCGTGGGTGCAGCGCCCTGGGTTCCATCCCCTTGCCCTGGATGTGCTGAGCCCATTAGATCTTTGAGTGCTGATTAAATTTTCCTGGGGCTCTGTTTGGCTTCTCCTGGCATGCACTTGTGGACTCTTACGACTTCACTCTGTGGACTAAGGCAATGCCTTACAGGTTTTTCACCTTTTACCTTTGCCCCAGTTCCCTTCTTTTTCACTTTGTCATTCCTCCAAGTCCTTCCCTGGTGACTGTGGGTACTGGGTTCCAAACTAGGTCAGCTGCAGAAGTTCTACATGGAAGTGCAGAATCAGGAGATCGGGAGTGGCCTTCCTGGCAGCCTCAGCTTTCTTCTCTGTGGCACCGATGTTCTTGTCACTGGGACAAAACATGGGAACAGAAGCAGCTGATCGGAGGAATGGGTTTCTGCTCAGGCTTGCATTTTCCAGGGAAGCTTCATCATGGGGGGGAGGCGCTGTAATGACTTGCTTCTTAAGAACATCCTCATTGCTGGTATTGAGAATGTCAGAAGTGTTGGGAGGTAACTGTAACAACTCAGCAGAGAAAGGCCTGTTAGAGTGAACCCAGGAGTACGCTGAGGAACTTGGTCTTACTGTGTAGCCCACACTGGTCTAGAACTCACTATGTAGCCTCAGACTCATGGCCAAGATTGAGACTTGAAAGCCAGCCTGGGCTACATAGGGATATTTTACTCAAAGAAAAATAAAATTTACAAATAATAAACTGGGCCAGGCACGGTGGCACAAGCCTTTAATCCCAGCTCTGGGAGACAGAGGTAAGAGAATCACTGTGAATTTGAGGCCACCCTGAGACTGCACAGTGAATTCCAGGTTAGCCTAGGCTAGAGTGAGACACTACCACCTTGAAAAAAGAATAAATAAGCCGAGTAGGCAGAGTAAAGGTTCTGATTGTTAGGGGAAGAGCAGATGGGCAGAGGTCATCTTCCTGGTTCTGGTAATTTCAGTAATAATTAACAATGAATCCTGAGCCAGGGGCTCTGCTCATTGTTTTCTGTCCCTGTGATGGTTCAGTTTTGTTGTCAGTTTGACTTGTTAGTAATCTTGGGTGGGTCTCTGAGGATGTTCGCAGGAAGGCAGCCTCTCAGCAGGGGACAGGATTTAAGAAAAGAAAGCTCAGGGGAGCTGGAAACATCTCTTCCAGGGAGGGCAGTGCAGGAAGGAAATTCCAGAGACTCTCAGGGAGTCAACAAGTCTGGGAGAGAGTTGCAGGACCCTGCCCTAAGGCTGTATAAAGGGGAAGGAAATCTCTCCCCCCACAACACCACACAGCTATTTGTTGGTATGTATGTGTGGTGTTGGGGATGGTTTCTCTCTCTCTTTTGACCTTTGAAAGGAGGCCTGCCTCTTCCACCATTATAGAACTTCCCCTGGATCTGTAGCTTCAATAAATCCTTTCCTCCCATAAACTGTGCCTGGTTGGAGGTTCATCCAGAAGCATGTGGCTGACTAGTCAGTCCCTCATTTCCTGTTTAGCTCTCCAAGCAGCCCGTGAGGTGTAGGCATTTTACACCTGAGTAAATGCCAGCTTAACTTCCCGAAGGTCCTAAGCGAAGGAGAGATGTAAACCCAGTTGTGTGTCCCATAGCCCATGCTGCCCCACTCCACCACAGTGCCCGCGCCTTTCTAAGTGGACTTGGGTTATGGTGGTGAAGCCTGAAGGTTAGCTGACCCTACCTAATGCTCCACACTCCTGGGAGTAGGAGCCAGCAGAGAACCTAGAAGAGCTAGTGGGTGAGGAGGAAATCAGGGAGGCCAGGAAAGATTCAAATGCTGAGAGGTCACTTCAGAGGTGAATGTTGAATGTGGTAACCGGGTCTTCCTGGACTGGACCCTGGCTGTAGAAAGAGAGAGAGGAAGTGCATGCCAGCTCAAACTCCGAGATGGCAAGGATGGATGTTTTCCTCCCAGGCTTTGTCCTGAAGTTTCTCTGGGCCTGTTTGGCTTCTCCTGACATGCACTTGTGGCTCTTGCTGGCTTTTCTTAAGTCTGCTTACAGAGCCTGCTGTCTCCTCCGTTGAGAGTTAGCCAGGTGCACGCGTAATTACACTAAGACATGTTATTTGTCCTAATGCCCAAACCCTGGACTGTGGTCACAGTCACATCCTGTCTTAACATTTTTCACTTCCTTTTCCTGGCATCTATGATTCTATGATGCCACAAAAATCAGTAGTATTCTTTAGCAGTCGTGTGCCCGGTGCCCAGCTCAGCAAGCACACTCCTGTTCTAATCCTTGCTAGCCAGGCGTCCCTCAAGGCAGCCAGGGTGAGCTGCAGGGCAGTCAGCAGCAGCCACAGAGATGGGGTGACTGGTAAAGGCTTGGCTGATCTGAAATACTCAGGCCTCCACAGCGACCTCTGGACGTCAGAGACTCTCAATTCTGGACAGACCTTTGCTTATAATGAGGGGCCGTGGTCTGCAGGATAGGGAAGCCGATGGAGAGTGTTGCCTGAGGCGCTGGATCACAGCCTCAGTAGCCTGTCTTCACCATCTTAGCTGGAAAAGTGAGTGAGGAAAGACAAGACTGTGTCTGTCTCCTGGAGCGTGACATTTGGGGCTGGATGTTTGGAGGCGGAGGTGTTAGGGTTTGAATGTAAAATGTCCCCCATCACCTCATGTGTTTGCAATTAAGCTTCATACTTGATCCCCAGCTGATGGAGCCTTCCTGGAGGAAGTGCATCATGGGTATGGGCCTTGGGATTCGCTCACTCTTGCTGCTGCCTCCAGCTAGGGCCCAGGCTTCTGCTCAGGCCTGGTAAGCTCTTCCCACCATGATAAAACCATGAGCTGAAACTAACCCTTTCCTTCCGTAAACTGCTTCTGCTTTGCTTTATCCCAGCCAGGAGGTCACTGCTCCAGGAGGTCGAGATGGTTTCTCCTTCTCATCTCCCTCCAGCCTTTCCTTAAAGACCCAGATAGCCTCCTCCAGGTAGCCTTTTCTGATACTCCTTCCCCAGAAAGACCTTGTGATAGACCTGGAGACAACCATGTAAAGGCTTACCTTTAAAAAAGAAAAGCCTTAAGCCGGGCGTGGTGGCGCACGCCTTTAATCCCAGCACTCGGGAGGCAGAGGTAGGAGGATTGCCGTGAGTTCAAGGCCACCCTGAGACTACATAGTGAATTCCAGGTCAGCCTGGGCTAGAGTGAGACCCTACCTCGAAAAACCAAAAAAAAAAAAAAAAAGAAAAGCCTTTAATCCCAGCACTCGGGCAGAGGTAGGAGGATCGTCATGAGTTCAAGACTACATAGTGAATTCCAGGTCAGCCTGGACTAGAGCGAGACCCTACCTCAAAAAACCAAAAATAAATAAATAAAATAAAAATTAAAAAGAAAAAGACCTGCATAGGAAGCCTCCGGGAAGCCAGGTGTGACTGCGCGCGCACCTGTGATGGAAGCAGGCAGGAGGCTGAGGCTGGAGGAGCTGGAGTTTGAGGCCAGCCTGAGCTGTGTGCTCATTCTTCCTGCCACGCCTCTGCCTTCACACTGAGCCCTCTAAGAGCAGGGATGAGATCCCATTCATTTTGCTGGGTGTGGTGGCTCCCACCCGGAGCATCAGCCCTGAAAGTTAAGACAGGAAGATCAGCCATTCAAGGTCATCCTAGGCCGGCTTGAGCTACATAAGACTGTGTCTCAAAAACAACAGTGACCAAAATAAATAAATAAATAAATAAATAAATAAATAAATAAATAAATAAATAAATAAATAAATAAATAAATAAAAAAAACCTCACTCCTGTTCCCACGGCCATCTCCTGGTTTAAAGACCCGCATGGGTTGTGGTTCCATGGTAGGACATTGGCAAAGCATCCAGAGCCCCTGGCTTTCATGCCCAGCTGAGTTTCCACTCTGGGCTCCTTGGTGTGTGGTGTTAGTTTATGAGGACACCTGGCTGTGCCATTTATTGCTAGAAGCAGTGATAACTTTTTTTTTCTTTAACGACTTGTTTGGGATGGCTTATATTGCTGTTCTTTCTCTGCTTTTCTTTGTGGCCTAAACAACAGTAAAAACACTAAATCTGCTTCTCGTGAAACACGCCTACCAGGGAGGAGCCATGAGGGCCTCTCTATAGCTAGAGATTTTACAAGTTCAAGCATTGTGGCACATGCCTGTCATCCCAGTATTCAGAAGGAGGTAGGGGGATTGCTGAGTTTGAGGTCAGCCTGGGCTACAGGAGATCCTGTCTCAAAAATTACACGTGGGGCTGTGGAAACGGCTCAGCTGCTAGACGGTGCTTGCAAAGTCAGATCACCGGAGTTTGATTTCCCCAGTGCTCACGTGAGCCAGATGCATAAAGTGGCACACACATCTGGAGTTTGTTTGCAGAAGCAGGAGCCCTGGCATGCCAATACTCCATTTGCCTTTTTCTCTTTCTCCCAAATAAATGAAACATTTATAAGTAGAAACTGTACGAACAAGTCTTGTGTTGGTACCCCTCGTTCCCTCATCCCTGCCCCCATTCCACTGAAGGCCCTCCTGAGTGGGATTGCCGTAATGTTCCATGCGATGGAGGGCTATGAGTTGTGCAAGCAGCAGATTTCTTTCTTAGGGGTGGACAATGCCTCTGGATAATCCCCCCCACCATGGCTCTTACACTCTTTCTGCCAAGTTCCCTGAGCCATGGTGGGTGGGTGGGTTATCAGTCTGCCTTAGTGTTGAGCTCTTTAGAGTCTTTGGGTTTCTACTTTGGTAAATATTTTTTTTTGTTTGTTTTTCCAGTGCTGAAGGCAGGAGCGCCACACTCAGCTTCCAAAGATATTCTTAATGGGCTGTTTGGATTTGGGCTTTTCTAGTGCCTTAGTTAATGTTCAAAGTTCTCTGTTTGTGCTTAACATCTAGGTGACTGTGGTCTCCACTGCTCCTGGGAAAGTAACTTGTGAGATGAAGGTGGAGGAGCAGCACACAAATAGAATGGGCACCCTCCACGGGGGCTTGACCGCCACCCTGATAGACAACGTATCAACAGTGGCTCTGCTCTGCTCGGAGAGGGGGGCGCCTGGAGTCAGTGTGGACATGAACATAACGTATGTATCCGCACAGCGCCCTCAAGAACTTTTGGCGGGGGGGGGGCAGTTTTCAAGGCAGGGTCTCGCTCTAGCCCAAGCTGACCTGGAATTCACTCGTAGTCTCAGGGTGGCCTCGAACTCATGGCGATCCTCCTACCTCTGCCTCCCCCATGGTGGGAGTCAAGGCGTGCACTACCACGCCCAGCCCGAAGAACTTTTATGTATGTGTATATATATTATTATTACATATTAATATAATATATAAACATAATATATATTATATATAATATATAATTATTTAAATTTTTAATCTATTTTGGGGGGGCAGAGAGCACCAGGACCCCTTGCTGACGCAAATGAACTCCATGTGCATATGCCACTGTGTGCACCTAGCTTTACGTGGATACTGGGGAATCAAATTCGGATTGTTAGGCTTTGCAGGCAAGCGCCTTAACCACTGAACCACCTCTCCAGCCCATGACTTTTTTTTTTTTTTTTTTTTTTTGGTTTTTCAAGGTAGGGTCTCGTTCTAGCCTAGGCTGACCTGGAATTCACTATGTAGCCTCAGGGTGGCCTTGAACTCAAGGCGATCCTCCTACCTTTGCCTTCCAAGTGCTGGGATTAAAAGCGTGCGCCACCACGCCCAGTGTAACTTTTATACAGTCCTTAAAAGTACCACTGGTAGGGTTAGCGGTCCACCTATATTCCCCAGCATTCTCTGGGACAAGCTGGCTACATAGACTACCAAATTGACAAGCTCTGGGTTTAAGTGAGACTATAACTCAAGGATAGCCAACACCAACCTCTACCTTTCACACAGATGCACATACATGTAGTCACACCCACACAGGCTTTGCAAGCAAGTGCCTTTAACCAGAGCCATCCCCCCAGCCATTTTTTTTGTTGTTTTTTCGAGGTAGGGTCAGGCTGACCTCACACTCACCAGCAATACTACCTCTGCCTCTCGAGACCACCTAGGGTTAAAGGGGTGCATCACCACGCCCAGCTTCTTGTTTTAACTGCTAGCTAGAATAACTGAATTCACAACTTCCGATCACAGTTGCATATAAGTGTCAGCCCTGTGTTCACAGGTTCTGTGCCTACAGTCAACCAGTTTTGGATGGAAAACTAATTGTACCTGTGTGGGATCATATAGATTGTTTTTGCCATTGGTCCCTGAAGCACGCACACGAGCAACCGTTTTCACAGATTTTCCATTCAGGCAGTTGGGTGATGTGGAGGTCACATGAGGGGGGGCCTGAGCCCCCAGGAGTCAGTGTTTGTCAGTAGTGGTACTGGAAGCAACCCCCACGGAGCTTTAGGACCTGGTTATTCCTTGTGGTTCCTTGACTGTCACTTTTGAGTGGAATATAGCCACCCAGGGTTACTTCACGGCAAGTTAAGCAAATTTAATGAAAATTAGAAAAAGTGGGAAACTTAAAGGAGAAAAAGGCAAGAATAATCCCGTTTATGTAAACAAATGTGAGAGATGGATGGTCAGGACCAGCCATGTGACTGATGGAACCCAAAGCTTAAATTCTTTTTAGGAAGCCGGGTGTGGTGGCGCATGCCTTTAATCCCAGCACTCAGGAGGCAGAGGTAGGAGGATTGCCAAGAGTTCGAGACCACCCTGAGACTACATAGTGAATTTCAGGTCAGCCTGGGCTAGAGTGAGACCCTACCTCGAGAAACCAAAAAAAAAACAAAACAAAAACAAAAAACATTCTTTTTAGGTGTTTAGTAAGTTACACAGGAAGGCTGTTAGGAGCTTGTCGCCTTTCCTCTTGTTTACCATTAATTGTTTTAAACTTCTTTCCTCTCAAGGTATCTGTCGCCTGCTAAGATAGGAGAGGAGGTAGTGATCACGGCGCACATTCTGAAGCAGGGAAGAACTCTGGCCTTTGCCTCTGTGGATCTGACCAACAAGGCCACAGGAAAGCTAATAGCACAAGGCAGACACACAAAACACCTGGGGAACTGAGGATGGCCCAGGCTCCGAGCCGCCAGCATTAACCACAGTCCATGTGGACAATTTTCTGAAGTAAATTAGCAAAACCAGAAGTAACTAAGAAGTGTTTTCTTTGGGGAAAGGAACCATTAAACCAAATTGAGTAAAGAGTGCTTTTCACTGAATTGCTTTTTTAAAAAACTTACACTGGGTAGGGCTGGAGAGATGGCTCAGCAGTTAAGGCACTTGCCTTCAGTGCCCAAGGCCCTGGGTTCAATTCCCCAGTACCCACATAAGCCAGACCTACAAGGTGTGGCCCGGGTGCTCGCTCTCTTTCTGAGAGAAAATGAATAAATAAAATATTAAAACTTATACATGGGCATAGATATGTCAGGGTCTCTTACCACTGCAAATGAACCCTAGATCCATGTGGGTGCTGGGGGATTGAACTCAGGCTGATGGGCTTTACAAGTAAATGCCTTTAACCGCTTAGCCATCCCCCCCAGCCCTTGTTTTAATTTTTGAGAGCCTGGCTTTGTATCCCAGGCTGGTCTTGAACTTGTGATCCTCCAGTCTGTGTGTGCTGTGTTGGCATTCCAGGCACATGCCACCTCTTCTAGCTCATTTGTTTTGAAAACAGATAAAATGAAGAAACTAGCAGGACCACTCTAAGATTACTCTAGAACAAAAGTCTAATGTTAAACTAAATAAGAACCTAGTTTAGGTAGCTTGTAAACATCAAGATAGGTGCAATTCCAGGGCTGGAGGGATGGCTCAGTGGTTAAGGCACTTGCCTCCAGTACCTAAAGCCCCAGGTTCAATTCCCCAGTACCCATATTGGCCAGACCCACAAGGTGGTAGCCCTGGTGCGCTCTCTCTTTCTCTCTCTGCTTGAAAGTGAATAAATAAAAATACAAAAAAGTGTTAAAAAAAAAAAAAAAAGATACATGCAGTTCCAGAGACCAAGTCCAAGGTCAAGATTTTAGCACATTTCCGGGTAGGGGACCCTTGGTGGATCACAGCTGGTGCCTTTGTGCTGCACCCTCATCTAGCAGAGGCAAGGGGAGCACTGCAGCCTCAGAGGGCACTAAGGGGTGTAAGCGCCTCCTGAAGACCCTCCTCCTGAGCCCCACTTCACGACCGTGGCCATGCGTCCTTCATGAACTTTAGATCTTTGCCACGTTTCCATTTCCTGTGAGACACGAAACTTCCAAAGAGGGGCTAGAGCCCAAGCTTGAAAATTAGTGTGTGCCTAAGATCATCAATAACTTCTGATGGAAGTGGCTTGCCCCAGTGCCTGACACTAATTACGCAAGACCTTCATAATGGGAAGAAAAGATGCGGAGGTGGAGGGGACATGACAGAGGGTGGATTTGAGGGGGGGGAGTGGGAGTGGAGAGGGAATTATGGCTTATTGCCTATAATTATGGAAGCTGTCAATTTTTCAAAACCTCCACTTTGCAACCTTTATGATATCAGCCTATGGTGGAGCGAGTTCAGTTCCCACAGATTGCTGTGATTGGCAGCAGGTGGAGTGCTTCTGGATGTGAACAAGGTGAGGCCAATCTAGCCCAGAACAAACTCCAGTGCAGTCATTTCATGTAAAGCTAGCCTGTACCCCCAAATGTCAACATTTGGACACACACTGAGGAACTACTCTACAAAGGGCTCTGCCAAGGATTGACAGCTATCCAGTGGTGTTAGGAAACTAGAATGGGGGTGGTAAAGTTGCTGTTATATATCAGTTCCTACAACGCGACAAAACGCCGTAGAACCGCACAGGGCTGTGGGTGAGCCAGTGTGTGCTGGGAGATCAGAGGACAACCTCAGCGTTGGTCCCCTGCTTCCACCTTGTATGACAGGGCATCTTGTTTCTCTGCCACCGGGAAGGCAAGCAAGCCTGAAGATTCTCTAGACCGCCTCTGACCGCTATAGCTGCACAGGGATTCCATGGGAGCCGGAGCTCTGAAACCAGTCAGCAAGAGCAAGTGCCCTTCAGTCCCATCAAATGCAAACCCTCCACTACCCACAATGAGCTTGGGCAAGTCTATTTCCAATTGGTGGTTAGGAAAAAAAAAAAAAGTGCCTGACCCTAAGAAACACTGTTATTTCAAATCAATTCTAACTGGTCAAAGAACATATGAAGTGGCATTGTCCGATTAAGAATGGCCTTTCTTTGCAAGGTCACTACTGAAAGCTATTCCAGATTCTCAGTGCTAAGTTACATGCTGTCGGTTTTTCTTCAGCATTTGCTTAGCTATGGAGCATCCGTGGACTGAGCGACTAGGGATGAAAGTCACCAAGCCTTTGTATAATTGACCTGAATAATCAGGAACTTTCACCTATTTTATTTAGGTTTTCATGTTTTCAAATTCCAACCAGAAGAAGCTCAATACAAGTGGAAACCAGTAAGCACTAGTTTACTCCAGAGGAGCTGGATCACCGATTCACTCCAGTAGAAGTATGCAACCCTTAAGCAAAGCTCTTCTTCATTGAAAAGGAAAAAACAAAACAGAACAAAACTATACAGTAGTCTTTCCTTATGTTCATTGCACAAAATGAGTTCTGCTTTTAGAACTTTGACACTCTTGCTTATTTTTACAATTTAAGACCCCAGCTTTTTAACTTTTTGACTACTCCACTCATAACTTTCTTTAGGATGGTGTAGAAACTAATATTTCTGCACAATTCACTGGAATTTTTCTTTGTAATTAAAATCTCAACACCATAAAACAAAACCCCAAAAGTCCTCTCCCTATGGTGGTTTTGCAGCTGTGAATGTATTTCTCAGTTTTATATAGCTGCTTTAGCTACTTCAGACTCCAGATCTGCTTGACCATGTGTCAACACATCCACATACAGCAGAACCTTCTAGAACAGCAACTTGGGGAAAGAGATCTGGGGAAAAAAATACATGTATTTATGGGTACCAAGAAACAAACGTGGCCCAGTGAAATGAGGCAGGAATGCTACAGTGAGATGCTTTCCATTTCAGATTTCTTTCCCATGCTGTATTTCTTTCCTAAACCACCACCCTGGTCACTAGCTCTGGAGTGACAGTGACGGTGATTATCGCAAAGCTACTTAGACCTGCCACATTCACTTCTCACCGCAAAATACTGATGACAGACGTCAGAGGCAAGACCAGCACAAACGTGAAGACCACCAGTGTCACCTTGTGCTTTCGGTGCATGTCAGCGTTTCAGTGTACAACAGTCCTTGCATTTCACATCCCTCTAAGATGCTGATGCAGTGCAGCGAGTCTGCAGAGCATCTTTCACACAGTCCGTGCAGAAGACATCTTTTTAAGTTCTGAGATACAAATGGCTAAAAAAAAAAAAAAAAAAATCCAGGATGAACAAGTTTCAAAATGCATAGTGTTCTGTGCATGAGTCCATTTTCCTTAAACTCTGAAAGAAAAGTGATAAGAAAACAGAAAAGAAAACCGCTGCATTTCTCTTGCCCACGTTGCTGGTCGCTGCTCGTTTACTCTGGCATGTAAGGACGGAGGTGGTCCTCCACAGTGCCCACTGCCCAGTGGGTGAGCTGCTCCTGAGGCAGGTAGAGGCAGATGCTGCATAACTTGAAGATGGTAGCTTTGTTTTTTGGAGTCTATGGAGAAAATTTTTAACAGAGTTTAACTTAATTATCACCTCAAGTTGACCTCCACATTTATTAAAAACCCATGGCAAAGTAACAAAGCATATCAAGAAAGCAGTGAGAGCCAGGTGTGGTGGCTCATGTCTTTAGAGACCACATAGTGAATTTCAGGTCAGCCTGGGCTACAGTGAGACCTCATCTCTAAAAACCAACCAAAATGGCCTTACCTGCAAGTGCTGTCTGTCAATGAAGAGAAACACCGACTGGTTAGGGTTGTTGACGACAATTCCAGTCTTGTCCTTTCGGCTCAGTACATGCAGAAACTGTTTTTCATAGTCACCATGATGAAACTCAAATTTGGCCTAATGACAAAATACAAAGTTTTTATGCAACTGTACTTCTGCAGCACCGCCTGAGTCATCAAGTGTACCCATGTACACATCCGTGCTGGTCAATGTGCAGACAGTGCCATGGGGGGGGGGGGGCGCTCCTTAGACTACATGCGATTTAAAGTGCAGTCAAAACCCAAAAATCATCAAAACCCAAAAACAAAATTCTGTTCTTGCCAGGAATGGTGGCACATGCCTGTAACACCAGCACTCGGGAGGCTCAGGCAAAGGCATGGAGTGTTCTCAGAGCAAAAACAGTGAACTCAGCTCCTCAGCACCCACCATGCCAGATCCCCATCTCAGCAACCTCCAGACACCACCATGTTCTTCACTGCAGAAAGTCCGCGGATATATGAAAAACCCCTCAATACCAAAACGACTTTAATTTCATAAAATCACATTTTTAAACTTACTCACCTGTGTACCTGAAGTCCCAGTGACAGCTCCCTCCTGCCGCTTAGGAGTTAGGCTGCAATGGCTCTTATAAACAACCAGCCTATTCTAATGCCCCTGCCTGGTTGACCTGTTATGCATATGACCCTCTGCAAATCCTTCAACTTTCCTTATCCACTTCCCTCACCTATAAAATTAGGACTGACACAGTGAGCCAGGCATAAGTGAGGTGCAAAGCCACTTCTTACACAGCTGGGCTGAGAATTAAACATAATAATAATAATACTGTATGGCCCTTCCATCAAGAGCCTCGTCAGGAAAGCTAGTAATCAAGGAAGCCTCATCCTACAGAATGTTACAGGAGAGGCAGACGCTTAGTGAGAACACCGAGCTTACAGGAAAATTCAAGAAGCCTTTAATCTATTTCGATAAGCCAAAACTAAAAATAACTGGTTAGTTCATTTGTTTTCAGTAAGTGTTATTCCTTGATCAGGCTCAAAACAGTACAAAAATCCCAAGATTAAAAAACAACAAAACAAAACACGTGGGCTAGGGAGATGGCTCAGCAGTTAAAGGTGCTTGCTTGTAGTCTGCCAGACCAGTTCAATTCCTCAGCGCACATGTAAATCTGGATGTAGGAAGTAGTACATGTCATTTGCAGCAATAAGAGACCTTGGTGCACATGTACACTCTCCCTCCTCTCACACACTTACAAACTAAAAAAAAAACAAGACGACCACGAGTCTACATGTAGGTTTCTTTCTTTTCCTGTGGTGGATCCATGTGTGTGCTCTGCCCTTCCTCCTCCTGGTGCTGCTGTGTGGCACTAGGGATCTAGGGATGAAGGAGGCCTTGCATGCGGTGGAGCATGGACCCTGTGCTGAGCCCAAACGGTCCTGCCAGCAGTCTTTCTTTTAACTAACAGTATATGGTGGACCTACTGGAAACAGCCAGTATCAAAATGGAAAGACAGAATGCTAAGAAGTCTTTTTCAATCTCAAACTGTCCATTTTGATAACTGAACCCAGCAGTGCCCCAGCACAGCATGGTGCCCCAGTGTGTCAAGGGCTCTACTTGCTTCCTAGTAAACCTTCTTTGTAGACAGGTTCAGATTTTGAAAATTCAGGAGTATGTCTGCAGGTTAAGCTTTATTCTTTGCCCTTAGAACCAAGTCATTTACAGGGAAGGCCTCTCAGGAAACTTATGAGTGGACCAATTACACACTTGGGTTCTAAGCCTGTAAACCCAACCAATTCCAGACTGAAGATAGGAGAGAAAAACAAAAAACAAACAAACAAAAAAACCTACCTGAACAATATGGACTTGGACACATTCTCTACCAAATTGCCAACTACCTCCATGTCATTCTGCAAAAGGAGGTTCACCTCCACCTAATTACTGTAAGGACTAAGGGTAAATGTACAAATAAGACACAGCAGCTCTCAATACAAGCCAACCATAACCTCAAAGAAAGCAAACTTGGGACATGACTAATAATTTCAAATAGGTACCAGAGGGAGAAACAACACATTTGAAATTCAAAAACATCCACATTTCTCCCAATGGAAAATGCTGAGCTCAAAAACAACCCTCACCTCCAGCGAGTGGCCTAGAACTAAGGCACAAACTTGCTATGAAAACTACTTACACATAACTATTGTTTTTGTTGTTGCTTTTTCAAGGTAGGGTCTCTGTAGCCCAGGCTGACCTGGAACCCACTCTGTAGTTCCAGGCTGGCCTCAAACTCACAGCGTTCCTCCTACCTCTGCCTTCCAAGTGTTACAATTAAAAGTGTGGCCAACAAATATATTTGCCAGCAGAAACAGAGTGAGTGTGCCTACCCTAGGGCCTCCTGCCACTGCAAAAACCAACTCTAGATTCACGTGCAACTTTTGAGTATCTAGTTTTATGTGGGTACTGGGGAAGTGAACCTGGGTCCATAGATTTTACAAGCAAGTACCTTTAACCACTGAGCCATCTTCCCAGGCTTCGCAGCGTGCGGTAAGAAAACAAGGTTACAGATCTTCTGAAGCCCACTTTTACAAGGCAAATGACCACCCTCAAAGACTTCTGGCCCTATTTCAGAACCATACTAGAAGTCAGGTGTGGAGGTACACACTTTTAATCCCAGCACTCAGGAGGATGAGGTAGGAAGATTGCCCTGAGTTTTCAGCCTGGGCCAGAGCGAGACCCTGCTTCCAAAAACAGACAGACACAAACTAGACAGAATAATCTTGAGAGTTTATGAGATTCTATAATCCAAAAACAACTTTGCTTATATCACAGTATTCAAACGAATTCAAAAGAATAAGAAGAGTTTATGAAATAAAACTACTGGAAGTGGGCTGGAGAGATGGCTCAGCGGTTAGGGCACTTGCCTCCAGTGCCTAGGGCCCCGGGTTCAGTTCCCCAGGACCCACGTGAGCCAGACCCACAAGGTGGTGGCCCTGGTGCATTCTCTCTCTCTCTCTCTCTCTCTCTCTCTCTCTCTCTCTCTCTCTCTCTCTCTCTCTCTCTCTCTCTCTGTGTGTGTGTGTGTGTGTATCTCTGCTTGAGAATGAATAAATAGAATATTTTAAAAAGATTAAAAAAAATACTGGAAGCATATTCCCAAAGATTTTCTCAAGCTAGTCCCTCTCGTAAGGATTTTCACTTACTGAAGTACTCAGTTCATTTTTTTTTCTAACTTATAGATGCCATGACACACCTCACTTTAGAATTACATACCTGAACAGGCCTAAAGGGCTCATCAGATTCCTTCCATCTAGAAAACAGGAGACAGACAATTTTCTCAATATCATTCCGAGGCCAAAGAATGAAATCCATCTCCTGCGTACAGCCGATTACATCCTAGAAGAGGACAGAGAGACGTAAGAGAACAAAGAGAAACAACCAAACGCACGCGTCCAGGGCTTGTCCACAGAATCACATCATAAGCACAAAGGTCAACCACACACCATTCCATATCCTAAGATGTGACAGTAGTAACACTCGATACGATCTCAACGTTACTGCACCTGCTGGTCCACCTTGCCGACGACATAGTTGCCAGTCCAATGTCCCACTCCCCAAGCCCCAAGTTCAAGAATACACAGTTAGATTCCTGCCCAAACTGACCTTTATCTCCACCCTTCAAAATCAAAGGCGTCTCAAATCACTCTGATCACACCGGTGTCGTATGCTGACATAAAACAGTTGAACCCTCACTTTTGTCTGTTCTTATCCTAATTTCATAGCCAATATACCTTGTCCAGACCAGTATACAGCCATCTCCAGCCTTCCTCCACTCCAACTAACTGCTGAGTTCTTGTTCAGTATGCCCTGCCCCAAATTAACTTTCAATGTACTGTAGGAGGTTTTTACAAAAATATTTATTGGCAAGTGAGGACACACCAGGGCCTCCTGCCACTGGAAATGAACTTCAAGCATATGTACCACTTTGTGCATATGATTTTACATGGGTACTGGGGAACTGAACCTAGGCCGCCAGGCTTTTTAAACAAGCACATTTAACTACTGAGCATCTCTACAGCCTACTGTAGAAGGTTTTTGTTTTTTTTTTGAGGTAGAGTCTTGCTCTAGTCCAGGCTGACCTGGAATTCACTATGTAGTCTCAGAGTGGCCTTGAACTCATGGCAATCCTCCTACCTCTGCCTCCGAGGCTGGCAGCAATAGATCTTCACTTTTTCTAATTTACAAAGGATCATGACACCAGTAATCCCTTCAAAAATGGGAAACTCAGGCAGGTGTGCAACCCGTCCTTAATCCTAGTTGGGAGGCAGAGGTAGGAGGAACTCCTTGAGTTTGAGGCCATCCTGAAACTACATTCAAGGTCAGCCTGGGTTAGAGGGAGACCTGACCTCGAAAAACCAGAAAACAAAACATACATACATACATACATATGTATATATACATATATATATATGAAGCTCAATGACAGTTAAATTATCAACAATAGTCATCATAACTCCAATAAACAACGTCATCCACATTTTTATCTGAAGTCAATTTTAAAGCCGCTAAACAAAGACAACAACTCACTTTCAAGGGAGGAACCGCAAGCTTTAACTCTCACACACACCTACCAAGTCAAGGCTAGCAGGAGTAACTCACCCTTCTCATAGACTGGTATCGAGGAGCATGGAGCTGTACCACATCCTTCTGTAGAAGCTCGATGGAACTTTCCAAGGAATAGCTGGAATCTCGCACACCTTTCAGAATATTTTCTTCGTAATTATTCGTCATGACTGGTATAACCTCAGACACTTCAAAAAGTGCTGACTTTTTCTTCTAAAGCAAACAAAAATTCAACGTCACAATATAATTTCATTTAATTGGTTCTATATACACTAAAATTAAAATCTCAACAGTTTTAAAACCCAAGTATTCAAATTAACTACATTATTCCTTAAATGGTGTCAATGTCCATTATTCTTTTTAAATGCTAGCATTTGAAAGGAGAAAATAAATGTTTAATAAGTTTGGTTTCAAAATTAGCTAAGCTCAAGCGCTCCTGGCTTTGGAGCTTATGAAACTGTAGTCTGGAGCAAAGGTCGTCAACGATTCATCCCACTGCAGGATATGACCCATTCAGACTACAGCCAGATGCTCACAACAGGGAAGAACTACATGGTCCATTTCGAGTCACCTTAAGAACGAGATGCAAAAACCTACTCTCACCACTTGTGTCTTGAATTGACAGTGCAATACTTTCACTTAGAAATTGTATCAGTTTTGCAGTCAACTTATTAATAACACGAAAAAGTACAAGAAACAACTCATGTTTGCCCACTAAATAATGTAACTCATTATGGACAATTAAAAAAAAGAAAAGAAAAAGTACAATAAACGTAGAAAAAGTGTAGGCAGGGCGTGGTGGTGTGGGCCTTTAATCCCAGCCAGAGGTAGGAGGATCCCCATGAGTTAAAGGCCACCCTGAGACTACATGGTGAAAATTCCAGGTCAGCTAGAGTAAGACCCTACCTGAAAAACCTACAACCTAACTGGTGGGAACTGCCATACCCCACCAGACACCACACTTAAGATTCTGTTTCTGATAGAGGTCAGAAGTGAAAGCACTTCCTTGTATTCATAACCCAATCTCAGGACAGAGTCTACCCGAAACTACAATTTACCTGGTATTTAACTGTGGACCTAATTCTGATTTAAAAAAGTAAACTTCCAATTTGTGTTTTTAAATTTAAAAAAATGGTACTTCTAAGTAAAAATTAACCATCAGACTAACTGGTCCTAAAGCTTGAACTGTGCATGAGAAACAATGCCTACATTAGGCATTGAACAAGCAGGCTAACACTTTAGCATGTAAACATTTGATTTCAATTTACTTTTGAACATCCTATTTATACTTGGCAAAGTTCCCGTGTTATCAACATAAAACGTTATCCATTCCATGACAACTGAAAGTGGATCCTACTAAGCTTTAGCATTGAATATTTTGAAGTTGATTCACATAGTCCGTAATTTACAGCAAATACCACACTCTCAGAATCACCCTTCCGTGTGAGACACAACAGACTTCCTCCCAACACTCTGAAAACGCCTAAACCACACACACACACTCTCCCCCCCCCCCCCCCCCACAAAAGCCCCCTTACCTTCTCCTTGAACACAAAGGCAATATACATCTTGAAGTCAAACTGGTCAGCTAGAGATTCTTTTTTCTTTCTGAGCTGAGCACGGAGTCTGCTCAGAGCTTGTTTCTTCCGGGAGTTTGGGTCCCCCATTTTGAAGTACAGGTGGTACTAAAGCCTTTGGAAATTGTCACTAAACTATGGGCGCTTTTTCTTAAGACTCAAGTACAACAGAAACAAGTCATATTTTTCCTGCTAATGTGATTGAATAGCTAAAATCACAACTGTAACCCCAAACTGCACAGCTGGCAATATTAGCAGGCTGTCATATTACAGGGTCGAGAAATAAAAGCTGCCGCCCAGTCATGTTTGGACAATATTTGGATTCAGATGGGGGAAAAAAGGAAGGGGAGGAAGGAAAGAAGACAAAATACTTGAACTAACTTTCTGGAAGACACATCTGGCTTAACTGCCAAAATCAAGGATCTGAGGGGAAATGAAAAGCCTATTTAGGATTTAGGTGTGCAATAAAACGCGGCTAACACCAGTCCAATCCTTTAAATCCATTCGGATTTTCCCCTTTTGAGAAAAGGGATTAAGGAAGAAAGGAGTGGGGAAATGTGATTTGTGCCTTCCCGAATCAAGAAAGAAAAGGACAAAAATTAAAAAAAAAAAAGTTGAAAACAGGGTAGGTGAATGAAACTGAAATATCCAATTGGACTTTTACCCAGCCAGACCCATGGCTGCAGTACCTGATGAATTCTCAGTTATTTCAGATTTCACTAGTGCTACGTACTGTCTGTCAGTGCTGTGATGGATCACACTTGGTGGCGAGCAGAGAGAAAGGTGCGGAACCAGTGGAGAGAGAGGGGGGAGAGGCCCAGGGTGTCCCTGCAATCAACTACGGTGTAGACCGGGGGTGGACAGCCGGTGCCCAGAGGAGCCGCAAGGAGGACCGACTTCCCCATCACGCTCGGGCGGCGGCTCGCGCTGCAGCCCAGGAGAAGCATGGTGGCGGGAGGGCCGGGGTGGGGTGTGGGTCACGGGTGACACCTGGATCTTTAAAGAGAGCCTGGGTGGGGATGGACGGAGCGGAGCGCGGTTATCTCGGGGTGCGCATGGCTGGGGCCGAGGGAGGGAGGGAGGAGGGCCCGGGGACCACCCCCCAAGCCCTCGCCTGCACTGACACCACCCACGGGAGACTCACGCGGGATCGCTCGGGTTCTCGATCCTCATCTCATCGTGGAAACCCTTCCCGCCCGGATGGGGTGGGGGAGAGAGGATGGATAGATGGGAAATTGACGAGTCGGATGAAAAGGGGGGAGGGGGAGGTCCAGAATCGCGCTAATGACAATTACTTTTTAAAGTCAGCCCACCCCACCCAAAAAAATTTTTGGTTGGAAAAAAAAAGAGGGAGTTCCCTTTCAGCAGATCATGTTTCCAGACTTGGGGTGACCCAGGGTGGGGGTGAGGGGACCCCGTTTCCCGTCCCCGCGGGCGGACTCTCTCTGTCTCTCTCGGGGCTGCGGGGCTGCACCGGGAACCTGTCTGTCTGTCAGCCGCAGCCTGCGGGCAGAGCGGTGGCGGCGGCGGAAGAGGCGGCGGCGGCGGGGGCGCTGCTGGCGGCACGGGCGGGAGGAGCCATGTCAAGAGAGAAGCACCGGCCCGCGGAACCCCTCCATGCCCGCTGCGCTGCGCACTGTGGCCGGGCCGCGCGCGGAGCTGCCGCCGCTCAGCCCGCACCTGGGACCCATCGTCGGCTCGGAGACCGGAGGACGCGGAAGCGGAAGCGGAAAGAGAGAGAGGAAGGGAAGGAAAGGCAGAGCCCGGCGCTCAAGCAGCCTGTCAAGCCTACGGAAGCCCCGCTGGGACAAAAGTTATCTCAGTCCAAGCATCGGCTCTCCAAAGTCCTCCTCCGTTCCAAAAAAAAAAAAAAACCAAAAAACCCAGTTCGCAGGTTCCGGGAAAGAAAAGCAAAAAAAAAAAAAATAAGAAAAGGAAAATAAACCCGAAGCCGGAGGTAAGCGTCCTCCGGCGGATGTCACAGCCTCGTCTCCCACCCCCCACGAACGGTGGCCGAGGAAGCGGGCGGCTGCCGCGGGAACCTCCCGGGTCCGGGGCTGGGTCGCGTTTGAGGAACAAGAAATAAGAACAAACAACTTAAAATGGCAGCGACGGTCGCTGCGTCACCCGCCCCTCGGCGGCACCGCCCCGCGCGCTCTGCGCCTGCGCGGACTCGGGTCCGTTCCATCTTCGCACTATGAAGGGGGGTGGTAGAAATATAGAGGAAGAGGATTTCCGAATTATCTAGGTGAGGAGTCATACAATCATCACGGTCTGACGTGTAAGAAGTTGAAAAAATGTTATTTTTGTGATTTTTTAAGCTTCTCCTGCGGTGCTGCTTTCCCTAAGGGAAGTTGGAGAACGCATACTCCCCTCCCCTCCGATATGGAACTTCCACGGGGCGTGGAAAGGAGCTCCCGCTACGCCCCAAGCCGTCGCTCCGCCCCGTGACGTCATGAACACGCGCCCGCACGACCTCCGCGACAAAGCACCCGGATGTCGCCTTGCCAGGGTGCTTGTGTGAGCGGGCGGGCGGAAGCCAGGGGGTGGGCGGAGCCTGTGGGGAAGGGGCGGGGCGAGGAGGGAAAGAGGAAGTGTTAGGAGATCCTGCGCCGAGAGGCGCGTTTCATTGGATCGTCGCGGATCCCGGCACGTGGTGAGAACTAGCTCGGTCCCGGGGAGGGGAGCAAGGTCAAAGCCGCCGCGTGGGCTCCGAGTGCCTGGAACGTTGACCCCCGGGAGCCCCGAGTCCATTTATTAGCATTGATAACGTCGATATAAGTGATCAGAGGTCTATGCTCCACCCGTGGCCGCTCCGGGGTGAAACCTTTCATCTCCAATCTTCCAAACTGCTATTTTTTTGTTTGTTTTCTCATCATAAAATCAAAATCTACCAGCTATACCCACCCAGGCATGGTGATGCACGCCTTTAATCCCAGCACTCGGGAGGCAGAGGTGGGAGGATCACCGTGAGTTCGAGGTTAGCCTGAGACTACAGAGTGAGTTCCAGGTCAGCCTGTGTTATAGTGACACTCTACCTCGAAAAAAAACAAACAAAAAGTATTAGCCATAATAACTATTTTTTTTGCCCTTGAGCCAGTGACTCAGTGATACAGGGGAGGAAGTCAGTGAAGGCAAGGACAAAGAAGTGGAGAAAGGAGGGGTTTGAGAAAAAGCCTCCATTTGATTCATAGACATCCATAAGAAACCAGTAACAGATAACACAGAAGTCATAGTGAGACAATTTAGGGGTGACGGCCCAAAGTAGAAAGCTTTCTCCTTGACTAAGAGTGGGTATTGTCCTTGGGCCTGGAGGGAAAATCTAGGTCATTACCCTTTGCTACAACAGGTCAGAAGGGTCTGGCCTTTCCTTATCGCTGCCCCCTTAGGGAGTCCTTCCAACCCTTCCTAGAGAGTTGAGATTTCTGGGAAGATTGACCTTTTCCACAAATCCTGACCACAGGCCTGAGGTCAGGACTAACTGGCTAGACCAGCCTCCCATCCGCAGAACTCACTTAAAAATTCCCAACCTGCCGGGCGTGGTGGTGGTGGTGCACGCACTCGGGAGGCAAAGGTAGGAGGATCACCATGAGTTCGAGGCCACCCTGAGATTACATAGTGAATTCCAGATCAGCCTGGACTAGAGTGAGACCCTACCTCGAAAAAACCAAAAGAAAAAAAAAAAATTCCCAACCTGAGTCTTGAGGTGGGCTTCTCACACTCCCACCCGTCTCCCTGGGCAAGAGCTGTGTCTTCCTTCCCGAAATCCCCCTTTCTCTTAAAGCTCTCCTTCCTAAAGCTCTAAACTATTATGACATCTTTCTGAACCTCCTTCTCTGCTCTGTGGATTTCATTCTTTTAATTCCTAAGACAATCCTGGGATACCCCAGAATTATTGGTGCATTGACATATAATGGTTCGTTGGCAGAGTAACCCCAAAATTCCTACACCATTAGCCAGTCATTACAGAAGTGGAAGCATCTGAAAGAGCTAGAGTACAAGCCCAGCAGCTGGAGAGATGGCTCAGTGGTTAAGGCGTTTGCCTGCAAAGCCTAATGACCCAGGTTCAATTCCCCAGTACCCAAGCAAAACCATGTATCTGGAAGTTTGTTTGCAGTGGCTGGAGGTCCTGGTGCATCTATTTCTTCTCTTCCCTGAAGGACTGAACTTTCCTAACCTGTCAGATCGCTCCCAGCCTGTGGAAAGCCTGGAGAAGCTGTCTTACAACACCTGCTTCCTCCATATATGTTTCAGAGAAGCTCTCGGAGAGGGCTCAAACACTCTGTTTCTAATACTAACTGTGAAGACCATTAAGCTGAGCAGCCGCTATCCCCTTCTTGCACACCCCAACACCCTGGGGTCCTTAAAAACTCCCCTGCAAACCTCAGCTCCTGACACAGCCTCCATTCCCACAGAATGTCCCCTCACTGCCTGGAATGACCTGGAATAAAAAACAGTCCTTTTGTCTGAGCTCGAGTCCTGTGTACTTTCTGTCTTGCTCTCCTTATAATCCCCCCCTCTCCTTGTGAATAAATAAAGAAAAATATATTTTAGCCACACATGGTGGGGCACACCTTCATCCCAGCACTGGGAGGCAGAGGTAGGAGGATCACTGTTAGTTCGAGGCCAGCCCGAGACTACATAGTGATTCCAGGTCAGCCTGAGCTAGAGCGAGACCCTACCTCGAAAAACCAAAAAAAAAAAAAAATTTTTTTTAAATGCAAGTTCATCAGCAGGGTGTGCACAGCCCAGTCCATGAGGCCTTGAGAGGCTGTTTCTTAGTCACCTCCTCCGCTGTGTCACCATTCCCAGGGTTCTGGAATTCGGAGCTAGCAGGTCAACAGCACCTTACCTCAGCTCCCTGGTTCACTGTGAAAGCTGGGAGCCACCCTGCCTGGCTAGGATTTTATTTTCAAATCACGACTTCTTCCCAGAGCAGACTTAAAGGAAGACATGAAAGCTGGAAGATAGGGTCTGAGTCACTGGCATCCATCCAGCCACTCATGCCATCACAGCACAGACTCCTTCCTTCTTCAGTTCTCATGTTGACTCATGGCTTCAGTACTGTGTATAAGCTCCCAGCATCAGAGCGTGAAAGCAAAAAGCAAGTCCAAGTCTTCTTTCTTTGTTTTTTTTTTTTTTTCTCGAGGTAGGGTCTCACTCTAGCCCAGGCTGACCTGGAATTCACTATGTAGTCTCAAGGTGGCCTTGAACTCATGGCGATCCTTCTACCTCTGCCTCCTGAGTGCTGGGATTAAAGGCCTGCGCCACCACACCTGGCCTTCTTCTTTCTTAATGTTTGCATTTATTTAAGAGAGAGACAGAGAATGGGAACAGCAGGGCCTTCTCCATCTGGGTGCATGCACCACTTTGCGCATGTTTTACATGGGTACTGGAGGAATCGATCCCCAAGCCACTGGGTTTGCAAGCAAGTGCCTTTCATTACTGAGCCTTCTCTCCACCACCCTCTTTTTTGTGACTGTCTTTCTTTAAAATTATTTATTTTTGGTTTTTCGAGGTAGAGTCTCGTTCTAGCCCAGAACGACCTGGAATTAGTCTCAGGCTGGCCATGAACCTATGGCTATCCTCCTACCTCTGTCTTCTGAGTGCTGGGATTAAGGCGTGCACCACCACGCCCAGCTATCTGTCTTCATCTATTTTCTGCTGGCCATCTTGTGAAATTTGAGATCAAGAAACAGACATTTTAAGCCGGGCGTGGTGGTGCACGCCTTTAATCCCAGCACTCGGGAGGCAGAGGTAGGAGGATCCCCGTGAGTTCGAGGCCAGCCTGAGACTACAAAGTGAATTCCAGGTCAGCCTGGACTAGAGCAAGACCCTACCTTGAAAAAAAAAAAAAGAAAAGAAACAGACATTTTACATGTGAATTTGGAGGCTGGATGGTTGAAGGATTGAATGTAATGAAGTGCTTTTTGCTGGTTGCAACTCTCTTGTTTTTATTTATTTATGAGAGGGGGAGAGAGGCAAACAGAATGGGTGTGCCAGGGCCTCTAGCCACTGCAAATGAACTCCAGAAGCATTCGCTAGCTACCAGGTGTATCTGGCTTTATGTGGGTACTGGGGGTTCTTGGACTTTGCAGACAAGTGCCTTAAGCACCAAACCATTTCTCCAGCCCCATCTCTTTGATTTTAATTAATTTTTTAAAAATATTTTTTATTCATTTTCAAGGAGGGAGGGAGAGAGAGAGAGAGAGAGAGAGAGAGAAAGAAAGTATGCCAGGGCTGCCACCTTGTGTGTCTGGCTTATGTGTGTCCTGGGGAATTGAACCCGGGGCCTTAGGCACTGGAGGCAAGCGCTTTAACCGCTGAGCCATCTCTCCAGCCCAGATTTTAATTAATTTTTAACAGAGAGAGAATGGGCACACCAGGGCCTCTTGCTGCTGCAAACCAACTCTAGATGCATGCACCACTTTGTACATCTGGCTTTACATGATACTAGGCAATCAAACCCAGGCCAGGCCGGCAGGCTTTGCAAGCAAGTGCCTTTAACCACTGAGCCATCTCCCCAGCCCCTTTCTTCTTTCTTTCTTTTTCAAGGTAGGGTCTCCCTCTAGTCCAGGCTGACCTGGAGTTCACTATGCAGTCTCAGGGTGGCCTTGTTTTTTTGGTTTTTGATCAGTCTGTTGAAAAAGTAATGTCAACCAAGAACCCCTGCCTGTCAGGGGGGCACACAAAGGCATGAAGGGTGTGATTGTGTGGCCAGTGTGGGCTACAAAGTGATACTCTGTCTTACAATGTGGTTGACCTCCATCCATAACTGTTGTCTCCTGCGGGTCCATCAGGTCCTGGTCCAAGGTCAAGGGCCTGCCTCTGGTGATGACCTTCCTGCTGGCAGAGCCCCACTGCAGGCATCTCATCTCTAGAGACTGGGAAGCACCCAGTAACAGGAACTTTTTGACTTTCTCGTTCACTGCCGAGAATTTTGTCATTTGCTTCATTTCACTCATTTCTGAAAATAATTTTGTCATATGGCGTGTGTGCTAAAAATAATGTAGCCAGGGCATATGGTCCATCTGGGAACGCCTTTTCTAGTCCGTCTTTTTTTAGCTCCTCGGCTCACCACGGGATTACTTGCCAGGCCCTCACCACCTTTGACCTTTCCCTATCTGCTGGCTCCTTTCCAGCAGCTTCGTGGAAGAAGCTCAAACATGTTCACTTCCTGTTCTGATGGTTTGTTTTCAGTGTTGGGGATGA
This sequence comes from Zapus hudsonius, assembly GCA_004024765.1. NCBI lineage: Eukaryota > Metazoa > Chordata > Mammalia > Rodentia > Dipodidae > Zapus > Zapus hudsonius. Next base: position 46,442 of record PVHP010007883.1, read on the forward strand.
ACCCACAGATTCCATTAAAGAGTACCGATCCCACAGTTCACCTCTGCCCTGCCCGACTCATGGGCAGCATGACTCCTGGACCCTTCCCACTGCCACGTCTCCTCTCTACCAACTCCTACTGCAAAAGCTTAGTGATTCAAGAACTAGGTTCCTCATTCCCTGTTTTGTTTTTGTAGAGGCTCAGGGCCTAGAGCAGACCAGGCAAGTGCTCTACCACAGAGGTACATCTCCTGCCCTCTTATCTATGGCTTGTTTTCAAGGTAAGGTTTCGCCGTGAGTTCAAGGCCACCCTGAGACTACATAGTAAATTCCAGATCAGCCTGGGCTAGAGCGAGACCCTACCTCGAAAAACCAAAATAATCATTCTTGGCTGGCAGTGCTGAGGTTCTGTCAGTAGAGGGCACATGTGAGACACTGCTGGAGAGAAGGACTTCTTCAGCCCCATACTTCTACAACTGAGGCAGAGGAGAGGGACACGCCTGTCCCTGGTGAGCACGAGTAAAACCCATTCAAATCCACACACCTCCAGCCTTCGTGCTCAGAAAACGGCAGTAAAAAATGGTGTTTGGGCTGGAGAGCTGGCTTAGCTGTTAAGACCTTTGCCTGAAAAGCAGAAGGACCTGAGTTCGATTCCCCAGTACTTATGTAAAGCCAGGTGCACAAGGTGGTGCATGCATCTGGAGTTTGTTTGCAGTGGCTGGAGGCCCTGGTGCACCCATTCTCTCTCTGTCTCTCTTCTGTCTCTTCTGTTTGAATATAGACACCTGTCTACCGCTGGGCTGGAGATGGAGGGCAGTGGCGAGTGGGGCAGTTTCCTGGCATGTGAGATGTCTGGGTTTGATCCCTAGTCACATCCCCTTCCCACACAAAAGCCTAAATTCCTTTTTAAAAAAAACTTTTAATTGACAGTTTCCATAGAGAATAAAACCATGATAATTCCCTCCGTACACTCCCATTTCCCCGTCAAATCTACCCTCCATCGAATCTCCTCTCTCTTCCAATTAGTCTTTCTTTGTTTTTTTTTTCGAGGTAGGGTCTCACTCTAGCCCAGGCTGACCTGGAATTCACTATGGAGTCTCAGGGTGGCCTTGAACTCACAGCAATCCTCCTACCTCTGCCTCCCGAGTTAGTCTCCTTTCTTGATATCATCTTTTCCTCCTGTTATTAAGGGCTTGTGTAGGTAGTGTCAGGCACTGCGAGGCCAAGCCATTTTGTGTCTGGACCAAGTTATTATTGTTGATTATTTTAAACTTTTTTTTTGTTGTTGTTTTTTTGAGGTAGGGTCTCACTCTAGTCCAAGCTGACCTGGAATTCATTCTGTAGTCTCAGGCTGGCCTAGAACTCACAGTGATCCTCCTACCTCTGCCTCCCAGGTACAGTGACTAGAGGCTTGTGCCACCATGCCCGGCCAGAATACATACATATATACATATATATATATATATATATATACACACACACATATATGTATAGAATACATATATATAATATATAGAATACATATATATGATGTATATCACATATATAGAATACGTACATACGATATGTACCTAGAATATATATGTATTATATCTTATATATACTATATATATACTATATATATAACAATAAGTTATATATATATATTTCCGTATTTGCACTGAGTAGGGGCAGGTCTCTCCCCTCGCTGGCAAAGGGCAAACCCGTTTTGGGCCCAGAACGGAACTTCCAGGAGCGGGGTCAGAGGGCAAGGTCATGGAGCACACACCTCGCACAAACGCTAGGCGTCCCGCTCAAGGCGTGCGGGCGACCGGTGCCGACTGCGCAGGCGCCCTGGCGGGCGGGGCCCACGCGAAACCGGAAGCTCGGCGATTGGCTTCCGGCGGCCCCGCCCCTCTGACGCCACGGGTCACCTGGTCGGGCGGGCGCGCGGCCCACGTCTAGCAGCCCGCGCGGGGCGGAGGTCCCCTGCCCGGAGGTGTCGTGCGCGACGGTCGCCGCCCGGGTCCCGCGCTTCTGCGGTGAGTACGAGCTGCCGGCGGCGGTGGCGGTGGCGGCTGCTCAGGGGCCGTGGCTCCCGGGCCGAGCGCGCTTGCCGTGCCCGCCCGGGGCTGCGGGGCGAGAGGCGCGGGCGCTCCCCATTGGCCAGGTCGGATTTGGCGCGCGGGCGCGTCCGCGCTCCCTATTGGCTGGGCGCGCCGCGGTGGGTGGGCCGAGGCGCCCCGGGGGCTGAGCGCGGGGACCTGGATCTCTCTCCCGGTTATCCGCGCTTCCCTGATCCCGGTCCGTCCCAGGTTCAATTTCAACATGGTTTTCTAGAATTACGGGACGAGGGGCGGCGGATGCTGCTGAAGGATGATCCACGCGCCTTGTTTTCAAAAATAATCCTTTTATATCAAGATTTACGGCGTAGCGATCCCGAAAGTCTCATAAAGTTTATTCATATATATATATATATTTTTTTTTTTGCAAACAGGGTCTTGCCATATATTCTTGGGTAGCCTGGTACGCTGGTTTCCAACTCATGGCGATCCTCCTGCTTCAGCCTCCCCAGTGCTGCAATAACACCCTCCACCTGGCTCGTCCCCACCCTGTTCCCTCCCCCCCAAAAAAATGGGGAAAGAAAAAAATGTGACGCTAGCCTTCTCGGGTGGTGAATTCTGAAAAGCCACTTTTCAAATTTTTTTTTGTTTTGTTTTTTGAGGTAGGGGTCTCACTCTGGCCCAGGCTGACCTGGAATTCACTGTGTAGTCTCAGGGTGGCCTTGAACTCATGGTGATCCTCCTATCTCTGCCTCCCGAGTGCTGGGATTAAAGTCATGCACCACCATGCTCGGCTCAAAATTTTCATTTCATTCTTGTTAGCATATGTTAATTATACATAACCATGGGTCTCTCATGGCATGTTCACACATGCACAGAATATATACATAGATTTTATAATTTTTTTTCTGTGGTTGGGGGAAGGTTTTTTAAAGTATGGTCTCGCTCTAGCCCAGGCTGATCTGGAATTCACTGTTGTAGTCCCAGGCTGTCTTTAACTCAGGAGATCCTCCTACCTCTGTCTCCCACGTCTTAGATTAAAGGCGTGAGACACCATGCTCAGCTTAGAATGTATTTTGATTATATTCATTTCTCATTACTCTCTCTTGAACCCTTTCCCACCCCTGCCCATCCCGAACCTCCTAACTAGTCCTGCGCTACATTTTTCTTTTTGTAACTCAGTAATTTAATTAGGGTTGCTCACTACAGCATGGGCACCTTACAAGCAGTTACTGTGAAGAAAGTGTCTGCCCTTCCCCCTGCAACCATTAGCTGTCAGCAGTTCCTCAGGAAGGAGTGAGGCCTTGTGAACCCTACCTGATCTATAATGTAATGTTAAAGGGCCCAATTTTTTTTTTAATGTTTTTATTTATTTGCAAGTAGAGAGAGAGAATGGGTGCACCAGGGCCCCTTGCCACTACAATGAACTCCAGGAGCTTGCACCATTTTGTGTGTCTGTCTTTCCATGGGTTCTGTGGACTTGAACTTAGGCCAGCAGGCTTTGCAAGCAAGCACTTTTAACCTCCGAGACAGCTGCAAAGCCTACCGGGCCCAATCTTCCGCAGGGCCTGTGCCTGTACTCAGAGCTTCTGTGAGTTTGAGTGCAGCGGCCATTGACGGGCGCCAACGACACCCCACTTCTTCCTTCAACTTGTGCGTTATTTTGGAAAACTTGATCGACAGTTTTCATGCATGTATCCACAGTGTGTTTTCATCGAAATCCTTCCCTTTATCTTGTTCCTCTCCCCCTGAGGCTCATACTGGTCCTTGAACCTCTGTGAGGTTGGTGATGAGTCCATTTAGGTCTGAATGTTTACCATTGAGTCATTTTCAGCCCTTGGACCAGTTAAGAGTCCCTGCAGGAACCTTTGCCCTTTGCCCTGTGCTTCTCAGACCAGAGAGACACAGGAGCACTAATCTATGGATGCAAACGTTCTAGTTAGTCCATTTGGGCCTGTGGCCTCCCCAGCTGCAAACTTCTGGCCAAGTGTGCAATACCAGGTGTGAGTTCCCTCCTGTGGAGTGGGCGCCAGATCCACCAGGTGAGGACATGCCACTAGTATCCCTCTTGGCCTGCAGCTTCTGGTCCTGTGACAGCTACCCAGTAGGAAGGAAGTGTGTGGCTCAGTGCCAGCTCCTGTTTCCCCATGTCCTGCACCCCAGCTGTGTGGGCGCTGTCTTCAGCAGTAGGCTCAACCATCTAATTTTGGTGGGCAACTGAGAACAGTGACCATCATGGGCTGTATTATTTTGATGGAATGTTGCATGGCTCAGTCCTGTGCACGGTCTCCTGACTAATCTGACTCTGGGGTTTTCATTTAGACACCTATGCCTTCTGTGAGCAGTTTTACCCCCTCACAGGCAGGTACTTCAGTTTAACAGCACCACACACAATTGGTTAAGTTTTGCTTCCTAAACTGTTTCTGTTTGCATACATATGTGGGGCCAGGACAAAATGTAAATGTATTTAAGAGGTGGAACCTTCCCGCTTTGGCCACCTGCATACAGGACCTCAGTCATGAAACACCACTGGTGAGCTGCTCTTTTGGTGTTTCTAGGTAGGGTCTCACTCTAGCCCAGGCTGACCTGGAGGTCACTCTGTACTCTCAGGGTGGCCTCCAGCTCATGGTGATCCTACCTCTGCCTCTTGAGTCCTGGGACTAAAGGCATGCACCACCCTGACTGGTGAGGTGTTCTTTAGAAAGGGTTTGCCTGCCTATGATCTGTTATGCTTTCCTCAGATCACTGAGATCTCTGTTTAATTCAGGGTGTTGTCCCATTCTAGTAGATATTTTACTACTTCCTAACAACCAAGGCATCTAGACCACCTTCAGGTGCAAACTGTGTTCCGTTTTTCAGTTTCTAGGCTTTTTGAGTTGCCGGCTGGCCGGCAGCTGTGTAATGAAGGCCAGTATGAAGCCGAAAGAGGAAGAGATCCGAGAGAACATCAAGGTACGCCACAGAACCTCCTCAGTGTGCTGGAGAAAGCAGATGATTTAAGGATTGTATTTTTGCACATGCTGTGGAGGGAATTTTTGGTTTTGGTTTTAATTTTTGGTTTTTATTTTATTTTTGTTTTTCGAGGTAGGGTCTCGCTCTAGTCCAGGCTGACCTGGAATTCACTCTGTAGTCCCAGGGTGGCCTTGAACTCATGGCGATCCTCCTACCTCTGCTTCCCGAGTGCTGGGATTAAAGGCGTGCGCCACCACGCCCAGCTCAAGCCTTTTTATAGACAGAAGTAAGCAATTTTTGTGGGCTATTTTCTTATTGGTACATTCATATGTTCATATTTTTCCCACACATGGGCTTTCTAGTCCAGAGGTTACGTTAGTTCATTCTGTGCAAGCATTTTCACTGAAGCTAAGATAAGCGGTTAGCTATTCTTATCTTTCTACATTCCTTATGGCACAAGCAGTCCACTGAAGCCAGATAAGTGGCTAGACAGAGTCAAGTAAAGGCAATTTAAAATGAGCAGTTAGCCCTTAAGAAATTAAAATGAGCCATTATTTTTCATTTTTACCCTCACAGCCTCTGCCTCCAGGAGGCAGAGGTGACTGCTGGTAGCCTTAATCCTGTTTGTTAATGCTAATAAGCTTTGTTCCTGCTTACTGAGCTCCCTTTTGAGAGAGAGAAGGCTACAATGCATCCTTGGGTTATATATAGGTTGGATACTGGAATAAAATTTGAGATTTGCCTTGATATCTCCCTGCTGAGTGTGTGTGAGTTTCTGGCCGCGCATTCACCTCTCCCAATGGAGCCCGTCTCCTGCTGGCAGGAGATATTTGGGCTACTCTCGCAGGGGGCCACGCTTTACCCAACACATGTGGGAAATCAACAATCAAGAAAATGTGTTTTCTTGACTTCTAGAACAGTCCTGTCCCGAGAAGAACCCTGAAGATGATTCAGCCTTCTGCAGCTGGATCTCTTGTTGGAAGAGAAAATGAGGTAGGTACTCAGTGCTCATTAAAAGCGTTTCCAAGATCCTGAAACACCTTAGTGATGGGAAATTGGGAAGGAATAATCTAACATATTTACACATTTCCCCAAAAAAGAATGTATGTGTGTTCTAAAACAAAATAGGTGCTCACATAGCCAAGACTGGTTTCGAACTCCCTATGGAGCTGTGGGTGACCTTTCTGCCTCTGCCTCCCAAGTGCTGAGGTAACAAGCAAGGGTGCATCATCACACCCATATCATGTGGTGCTGGGGGTTGAACCCAGGACTTTGTGCATGTGAGACAGATACTCTGGCAGCTGAGCTGTATCCTTTCTTGTTGCTTTAACTTTTTCTGTTGAGAAGTTAAAGTTTTCTGTGAATACCTGTAAAATAACTGGGGTGATGTAATGAATTATGATTATCTTAGAGGATTAATGTTTGATATTTTGGGAGTGAAATGTTAGGTGTTTTTATTCACCCCATGTGTAAATGAAGTCCTGGGTGAGCATGGCCACACTTTTTCAGCGTGATTTGAGATTTGTGCTTCTCCATGTTACTGAATTTAAATTCAGCATTTAAACACAATAAAAATAATTTCAGCCGGGCGTGGTGGCGCACGCCTTTAATCCCAGCACTCAGGAGGCAGAGGTAGGAGTATTGCCGTGAGTTCAAGGCCAACCTGAGACTCCATAGTGAATTCCAGGTCAGCCTGACTAGAGCGAGACCCTACCTCGAAAAAAGTAAATAAATAAAATAATTTCAGCCAAGCTTTAATCTAATCTAATCCAAATAACTGCTATAGATAAAGTTGTTTACTTGTGACATCAAAGTAAATAGATGCTTCTGTTATAGTTGCCTAAAGGCTTATCCAAAAGGAAACTTTGGAATGACCCGTTAACGCCTACTAAGACTTCCAGCTCTGGAGTTCTTACTGTCCAAGAAACAAGCGAAAACGAAAATGTTAGTGGAGTCACCGATGAAGCCTATGATCTGATGATCAAAGGTATGAAAAGATAACATTGCTTTGTTTTCATTTTGGATTATAAGGTAAATACTGTCTGCTGGTACTGTGCGGATTCATTAACAATTGCTTCTCTTTTGTTCCCGAGGTGGTTGAAAAAATACAAGGCAGAGGATAGAACAGACTGACTTTAGATAAGGTTACCTTGATTTTTTCCAAGGAACAGAGAGTGGACAGTGGACAGCCATATCTGAAGTCAAGTGTGTGTGTTTGTGGGTAGCTTCTATAAGCTTATTTAAGGAACCTTGGGGGTGATATGGGCTTCACAAAGTTTCTCCTGGATAAGAGATTGACTAATAAGGCATATCTAGTTAGAGAATGGCAAAACTTTTAGTCTAACCTTAAGTTTACTTATTTGGAACAGTTTAGGCCATAATTGAAGTATGAAAGTAGGCTCATTTTAATTTTTTTTATGACTATTAGTGTAGACAAATATAGTTGTTTTTTGTTTTTTTGGTTTTTCAAGGTAGGGTCTCGCCACCACGCCAGGCAGACAAATATAGTTTTGAAAGCATTTTAGCAATAAGTCCAAATATAGAGATCTAACCTGGAAGTCATCAGATCAAGAACAGTCTAGCAAGACAGCATCTATGTTTGAAAACATACCAATTATCCAGGAGAGTTTGGAAATTCAAAGTGTAGAAGCTGAAATAATTTTCCTCAGATGTCTGAATTTATACCCTGGAGTAGGGAATATGTCTTAAAGAGTTAGTTTATTTAGAGGCAATTGACTCGCAGTACCCAAAATAAGACAATTGTTAAAATAACATCTTAGATAGAGATTCTGTGATTAACCACAATAAAGCAGAGCCTGGTCCTTGCCTCCAGTGCCTAAGGCCCCGGTTCAATTCCCCAGGACCTACATAAGCCAGACCCACAACGTGGTGGCCCTGGTGCTCACGTTTTCTCTCTCTCTCTCTCTCTCTCTCTCTCTCTGTATCTCTCTGCTTGAAAACGAATAAATAAAATAAATTTTTTAAAAAATCTCTGTTTTGGAGACAGAATCAGACTGTGCATATTAAAGCATCTGGTTTGCCTATAGAGAACTTAGTTTTTTATCCTTTATAGAATTAAGAGAAATTGTGTTAAATTAACTCCTTATTTAATAATAGAAAACACATAAGAAAATTGTAAAACTTTTTTTTTTTTTTCCCCCGAGGTAGGGTCTCACTCTAGTCCAGGCCGACCTGGAATTCACTGTGTAGTCTCAGGCTGACCTCGAACTCACAGCGATCCTCCTACCTCTGCCTCCCGAGTGCTGGGATTAAAGGCATGTGCCACCACGCCTGGCTAGCCATATTTTTAATAACAGTTATAAGCACATATTAAAACTGATTGAAGTACACTGAAAAAAAAAATAAGTCTGTGGTATAGTTAGGAGTATAGAACGTTGTATAATCAGAAAAGTGACCTGGAATGACCCAGAAGGGGATTTTTTATTATGTCATCCCCCTGTCTCAACTCTGTAAAAATCAAAGTGTCAGTCAGCAGGCAGCTGAGGCTTGAGCCTGTTTAACGTGGGGCCGGGGCTAGAGGTAAAAAGTAAAAAAAAAAAAAAAAGAAAAAAGGTAAAACCAACCTGTTTTTTTTTTTTTGTTTGTTTTTCGAGCTAGGGTCTCACTCTAGTTCAGGCTGACCTGGAATTCATATGGAGTCTCAGGGTAGCCTTGAACTCACGGTGATCCTCCTACCTCTGCCTCCCGAGTGTTGGGATTAAAGGCGTGCGCCACCAC
>PVHP010007884.1:0-11751 GCA_004024765.1 Zapus hudsonius
GTCCACAATAACAGCTAGGCCAGAGTAAGTGCCTCAAGGGACAGAGCTTTGTTTTATGTCTTTGCACAGTCCTGGAGCCAGGGTCAGCACACTGAAGCCCCCGGGCCACAGTCAGCCCTGCCGGCTCTTGTAGATGAGGTTTCCTTGGAGCCCAGCCACCACAATTAACTTCGCACAATGCCTGTGGCTGTTGCCCCACTGAAGGAGCAGAGTTGAGAAGTTTCAAAGCTCTATGTATTTACTCTTTGGCCCTCTACTGAAAATGTTTGTGAATCCCTGCCCTAGTGATAGTATAAACCTTACAGATAGGCCTTACAGGCACTCGTCTTTTATTACTTTAATCCTCAACTCTCACTCTTAACCCTGGCTCTGCCACTCCCTTGCTGTGTGTCTCTAGATAAACCCTCCCCTCTCTGAATGTCTCAAGAAAACACACAGATGAGTGACGGAAGAGGAGTCCAGACAAACTCCTTTGGCCTGTACACAGGGATACAGGGTACATGCATGCACACACACACACACACACACACACACACACACGCACACACACACACACACACCCCACATCATGGAAACCATACAAATACAAACACATTAACCTGTATTTTCATATGTGTCTCTAATTAAAAATTGAGAATTTAAAAAGGAATAAAAAGATTATGGGTTTGCATAGGCCATACTCTAGTAAGTAAAATCCCTGGACTGATTGGTCATTCAGAGTCTTATTGGCACCCAGAAAATCATTGCTGTTCAGAGGAATGTTTTGATTTGTATCACAATATGTTTATCCAGCAGATCTGGGATCCTGGAATTTATGTAACCTGTGGAAAAGAATAATTTAAAGAAAAGAAAAAGGACTTGGAGTTACTTAGGTCGATGAGTGTTGTCCTGTGGAGTCACTGGGAAAGCCCTTTAAGAATACTAAGTTGCCAGGCATGGTGGTGCTCAGCTTTAGTCCCAGCGCTTTGGAGGCAGAGGTAGGAGGGTCACTGTGAGAGTGAGTTCCAGGTCAGCCTGGGCTAGAACTAGATCCTGCCTTGAAAACCATAACAAAGAGTCCCTGAGGGCCCTTTGATCGGTGACCACTGCGGGGTCATGACTGTACCAGTCAGTCTCTGTGGGGTGACAGTATCTCATACCCTCCAACCCTCTTGCTCTTATGTTCTTCTCACTGTCTCTTCAGCAATGTTCCCTGAGCATAGGACGGCATGTTATAAGTCTCCTTTAGAGTAGAACTCTCAGCAGTACCTCATTTTCTGCCTTGATGAGTTTTTAGTCACTTCAGTGTATACCATCAAGGGTATATGGCCCTTGTATACCATATTCGGAATATGGCCAATTTACAGTATATTCATATATTATCAGTTAGCAATTAAAAAATAGAGTTCCCAGTCCTCAATTCCTAGAGGATATAATTAGAAATACGGAGTGTCACCACTGAGTCTGTACATAAGCTGAGATGCCAGGGAGGCACTCTGGAATGACGGGGTCTGTGGTGGCCAGAAGACCCCACTCTTGTCTGAAGGGATTGCTACTGTTTCAGTCTATTCTTGGCCATGGCAGAAGGTGCACTGAGCTTACCACAATGATTGCTCTTCAAGGGGAAGCCGGGAAATGATTCCATGAATCTCCCACTGTTTAAGTATTGCCAGGAAATTTAGTTTCACTGCCCAGCCAACTCAAATACCTCTGCTCTAGATCACTATCTATGACCCTCGCTAAATAGTTTCTGAGATCCACACCACCTATAAACATCCTGGATTTTCTTCAACTTATGGCTCTTTACATGAAAACTGGGGAGACGGCTCAGTGGACCAAGCACACACCACACAGGCAGCACAAGGGCCACGGCTAGACTAACCTGGAAGTGAGCTGAGACCCTGCCTCAGCAAAAAAAGTGGACATCTCTGGAGGAAGACACCCAGAATCAACCTCTGGCCTCTGTGTGCTCACACACATGCACCTGTATGCTCACATGCATACACACACACACACCCCACACATAGATGCACATGTGAAAATAAAATCAAAGGTGATACTAAGTGCTTGCCATCGCTTTTATGTCTTGCGGATACTGTCAGATACACCCTCATTCTGACCCATTTTGCAGATGTTAAAGCTGCAAACAGCTGAGTCTGAACTCGGGCTGCTCACTATAATACTTTGCTTCCCACTGCAAAACGTCGGATTAGGGTTCCCCCCACCCTTGCCAAATCACTTTCTGACACAGCTTTTTTTTTAATTCCTGAGCACAGCAGACAGCCAGGCCCACTTTCTTTGCCCGCAAGTTCGAAGCCGTGGTTAACCAGGAAATCATTGGGCAACTGGACTATTACCTGTATGGAAACTACCCAGCAGGCACTCCTGGCCTCCGCGCCTACTGGGAGAATGTCTACGATGAGCCTGATGGCATCCAGAGCCTCAGCGACGTGGCGCTTACGCTGTACCACTCCTTTGCCCGCCTGGGCCTGCGTCGGGCGGAGTCGTCGCTGCACACAGATGGAGAGAACAGCTGCAGGTGAGCTGTGAGCTGGGGTGCAGGCCAAGGTCAAGGTGCAAGGAGGCTCCTCCCTCTTCAGCCCGGTCTCCCTCCCCCCAGGCCATCCCTGTGCTCCCCACTCTGCTAGGGCTTTGGATTCTGGTGTTGGTTTTGTTCTGTACTCTCTAATACCAGCTGTAATGCTTACCCTGTTAGAGGTCTTCCAATGACCCATTTTACACCATGCATAGATGTACTTTTGCTTTTATTCTTCTCTCTTCCTCCTTTCTTTGTTCTTCTTTCTCGCTCCTCTTCTTTGTTCCATTCTTCTTCCTTTTTTACTTCCTTCCTTCCTTTCTTTGTAAAAATGTCTCACTCTAGCCCAGGACGATGTCCAATTCACCATCTCATTATGGAAGTCAAGCTGTTCCTCCACCGTAGCTTCCACACTGGGATTGCAGGCGTGCACCACTGTTCACGGAGCATTTGTACCTTTGATGGAAGATTTATGTCACCATATTGTACACTAGCCTTTGCCTTAAATGGAAAATCAATGTGAAAGAAGAGAGAAAACCTCCCCCATGTTGTCATGATGTCATGAAATCTGAAAATATACAAAGTCCAGTGACTAGTGTCACCCCATGGTCCCCTCCCCCAGCTGTCTCATCCTTGCCCTGGCCTACTTCCTGTCTCCTGCTAGATCTCAGACACCCTGCCATTCAGCCATAGATAGTTGAATCTGCATCCCTGAAAATCTTTTAAACATAACTAATAGTAATGATAGTGTCACACCTAGCTCACAAAAGCTGTCATTTCAAATGCTTAGCCATCCCCTTAGCATCACCACGCCCCCCACGAGTGGCTGCCAGTTGATACTTAAGGCAAGAATGTTCTAGAGACAGGAGAGGAGAATTCAACACAATCCTCTCCTTCCCTCCTTTCGCTCTGGATTTTGTTCACCCTTTCTTCTGCCTGTGGTGCCTCCTCAGTGTTGTACTATCAGCCCAGCCCGCGTTCCCATGCTGCTGTCAGCTCCCCTCAGAACGACGCGTTTTGAGATCACTACATTCCATTGAGTGGGAATTGTGGAGTTTGCTCACTCCAGGCCTTCCCTGTTGTTGCTCTTGTCAGGAAATGTGCTTTTGAATGAGCACCATTTCTTCAAAAACCCTTTTTGCATCCTCTTCTCTGATTAGTTCTTTAGGACAGATTCCCAGAAGTGCCTCTTATCTTTCTCCTTCCTTTCTCTTTCTCCCTCGCCCTCCTCCCACTTCCTCTTTGTAACAATCTTGCAAAAAAAGAATCATTTGTGTTTCGGTCTCTTGTGACTGTGCTTTCCCTTGTATGTCCCTCTTTGTCCCAGGCTTCTGTTCTTTTAGGGAACTGTGGTTGTTCCCCAGAACTCTGACAGTCTCTGCAGGTTTGCTGTCTGCCCCTCACACAGAGCCAGCTGTGTTTTTGCTGGGTGATAACCAAGGTCTGCACCATCTGTGCCCTGGAGGGTTAGGTTAGAGAGAGACAAAAGTGAGTGAGGAAGCTTTGCCCTCCACACTAGTCACTCTGGGACCCTCAGTTTCCTCATCCATAAAATGAGAATAATCCCTACATCTTTAGTATGTTAGCTGCTGGGACAAAATACCCAAAAAGTCAGCTTAAGGAAGAAGTGTTTATTTCAGCTTACACTTCTAGTTACAGTCTATCATGGTGGGGAAGGCAGAATCTTTTTTTTTTTTTTTGGTTTTCTGAGGTAGGGTCTCGCTCTAACCCAGGCTGACCTGGAATTCGCTCTGGAGTCTCAGGGTGGCCTTGAACCCACGGTGATCCTCCTACCTCTGCCTCCCGAGTGCTGGGATTAAAGACTTGCGCCACCACGCCTGGCAGAATTTTGAAGCAGCTGGTCACATTCATCCCACAGTGAGGAAGCAGAGTGATGAATACCGGTGCTCAGCCAGTTTTCTCCTTTTTATATAGTTCAGGAACCTGGCCCATGGAATAGTGTTGCCCACAGGTACAGTGAGTTTTCCCACCTCAATTAAGCTAATCAAGATAATCCCTCACAGGTGACTCTGAGTCCTGTCACGCTTCATCTACAAATAGAGAGCACCCCAAAACTACTTCCACCAAAACTACATCACCACGTCACTGTTGACTTACATAGCAAGTGCTCAGAACGTATACATGATGCTGCTGTCTTGGCAGCGATTGCTAAGCTCTCACAGTTGGTTAGTGGTGAACCTACTGGGTGAGATGGTAAATGATTAGCTGAGTCACTCGTTGCTATTTGGCTCTAACTTTCTTTATCCACAGTCACTGCACAACCTTCCTCTTAAAACTGCCCCATTCCCAGCCTCTCTAAGCTGAACAAACACAGTTCAGGAACATCCCCGCCAACCTACCATGGCTCTGGGCTGCACTAGCTTGTTCCAAAGTCCCCTGGGAGTGTCTTCCCCCACCCAGCCTGTGGGAAGCCTGTGTCCATTCACAGCACCATGCCCAACACTAGAAGATAAAAGTCCTCTGAGGCAAGTTGCGACCACAGGCTTCCTGGAATGCAGAAGGTAAATGATCTTATAGGACATTCCAAAAGACAACTCTCATTTATTTCAGGTTGTTGAAATCTTCTCCTGGTACTTGTTTTGGAATGAAACCAGCCATCTAGTTGCCTCAGGCCTGGAATCTTTTGGCTTTTCTCATCTTTTATTGTGATGGAGCCATTGTGCCTTGCTGTGGGCAAAGCTATGTATTTATAAATAGGAGCCTACAAATAAATCAGGACAAAGGACCCTGATCCCAAAGGCAAGGGAGAATGAATTGCTACCCCCAAGGTATCTCAGAAATAGCAAGTGAGTTTCATTTGATCTGGGCATTTTGCATGCATTTCCTTCTTCAGTATAACCTTTCATAAAAATAATGCTTATTGAGTCCTTATTATTCCTTATTGATTTCCTGATTACACAGTAATGCATGTGCTCTGCAGCAGTGTTTGAAATGGCAGATCCTAGCGTCAGAGAACAAGAGCATAGAGCTCACTGTGCAGGATCTGCTGTGCAGGATCTGCTGTGTTCTCACAGAACTTGAATGCACACGCCTGGAAGTAGCAAGTCAAGTCAGTGTGGCCCCAACAGAGAATGCTGTCACACCAACCTCAACTGTGCTCTCTGCATCTCAGCTCTAATCCCATTGCTTAGAATGTTGCAGTTGCCAGTTAAAGCCCCCGAGTTTTCAAGACAGTCAGAAATACTAGGTTTTCACTCATCCAGCAAGCATGGGTCGAACAACACTAACTTGTCAAGCTATGTGTTAGGCATTCTCCAGTGACTCAGGCAAACCTGATCCCAGGCATATGACCTTCACATTCTCCTGTGAAGACTGACAATTGCTAAGCACAAATAAATTGGCATAGAAGAGTGGTAAGTACAAATACTTTGTCGGGTGAAAATCAAGGAGGCATTCTCAATGGAAGCAGCCATCCACTCCGGACTCAGGAGCATTTCCAGCAGAGAAAATGCCCTGTGCAAAGGCCCTGAGGCAGATGTGAGCTGAGCACACTCAAGAAACCCCAAGAAAGGTGCCTGTGGACAGAAGATCATGACTAAGGGTGAAGGAAAATAAACATGGGTTAGATGTCTAGGTTTTCATGCAAGTATTAAGCTCACTGCTTATGGCATTTATGCATATTACAGCTATAAGCATAGGTTTTAATGGGCAAAGGAAGGAAGAGGGCAAGTGAGGCGATTCCTGCAGAGCCCATGTGAGGAGTGGGCTTGGCGAGGCCTCTGGCAGTGCTTAGCAGAGGAAACAGCATGTGCAGATAGTAGGGTCCCATGGTGGAAAACAAGGGAAGACACTCCTTTGGGAGAAACTCCTGATTTCTTCAGGGCTTGACCTTCAGCAGTTCTCAGTACAATAGAATCAACCCCTCCCTCTGGAAACTCCGATGCAGCACATTCTGTGGCCATGCCCACCTTACAGAACAAACACCTATGGGTTACCAGAGAGCAAACAGCTCTCAAATCAGAGCTTAGAAATGAGATTTGCAGATGAGCTGGTCTGGGATGCACCTGCTCCTTCAGGTCACTAAGGTGGCTCTGTGTTCCTGGCTGGGAAATGCTGGCTGAATCATGTGGGTATTGGTTGGGAACATTGTGGTAGTTCAGCTTTCTTACCAATGGCTCTTCCTCCAGTGGGCTAGCCCAGAAATGCTCTCTTGGGGATAACAAGAAGGCAGGAAGGCAGACAGACATGTACGAGGCTGCCGATGCCTGGCTTAAACAGGCATTACACTCCAGCACTCGCTGTTGACTAGAGATGACCATGAGGTGGAAAGTAGACTCTTCCTACAGAGGCATGAGTTCTCGGGGACATCAATGCAGGTGATCAGAGACTATACCTAAAGGGCGTCCATTATAGTAACCAAGAGACACAAGTGGCCATTTGTGTTTAAATTAACTAAATATTACAGTTTCTTGGGGATGGGGAGATGGCTCAGTGAAGGACCTGAGTCTGGATTCCCGGCATCCACATAAAAGCGAGTCAGGGTGGTCTGTGCCTGTGATCTCAACCCCAGGAAGTCAAAGCCAGGGAAGCCCTGAGGTTCATTGGCAAGCTAGCTAGTTTGTTAGCCAAATTGGTGAGCTCCGGGTTCAGTGAGAGACCCTATCTCAAAAAATAAGATGGAAAATGATTGAGAAAGACACCCAATGTCAACATCTGGCCTCACGCATGTGCACTTGCAACACATGCATGCATACCACAAACACCTTTTTAAACAAGCAAAATAGTACAGTTCTTCAGTCACACCAGCCACATTTCAAGTGCTACCAGTTGCTAGCAGCTTCTGTATTGGACAGCACAGATTCTCTACATTTCTTCATCTCGACAGCAGTGAGACATCCTGTCGAGACTCTCCTGGAGCAGTTCAGGGTCAGCATGGCCCCATGCTTTCCACTCCCAACATCCATATCTGAAGCAATCTTAACACAGTACAGGCTTTATGTATTGCCCCAGAGGCAGCCCAGTAACAAGGTGGTGATTTCAGGAGATGTGTCAACACAGGAAAGCAGCATCCCTGGCCATTATAATGGGACATAAAGACTTAAAACTCCAGAACGGAAGCAGGGGAAGACTACATTTAGCTGAGTGGGAACAGTGATTTGTGGAATGCTGTTATTAGGGAACCACAAGCAGGCTCTTAGCACTGTGTAATTTTCACATTGCAGAAGCAACAGCTTTTCCTTTCACAAGCAGGGAGAGCAAGCTGCGGAGCTCCAGGGCTCCCTGCTCCTTTCCAACTGTGGGCACCTCTGCTCCGCTTTCCAGGCTCTGCTGCCACAGGCTGTGTGAACCAAATACGCACACTTTAAACCAAGTTTCCTAGATATGCATAGATGTGTCTGAATTTGCTGCTTTAGAAGAAAAACATTGTATGTAGCAAGAAGAGTATAAGTTTGCTTTTCTAATGAACTTAGACAACAAGCATTTAGAGATTGAAAAGAGTGATAAGTCAGGGAGATGGCTCAGCTGATACTATGTTTGCCCTTCAAATCCTCAGCATCCGTGTAAATGCCTGGTGTGGTGGGATGCCCGTTATCCCAATGCTGGGAGGCAGAGACAGAGGGGTGGGGGGAATCGCAGGGCTAACAGGAGAGCCAGTCTTGCTGAATTAGGGAGCCCCAGGTTCCGTCAGAGGCCCTGTCTCAAAAAATAATGTGAGAACAATAGTAGAGAACACAGTGAAAAGGGTCAGGCGATCCTGAGGAGGACAAGACAAGGCAAAGCCAGTGTATGGTTTATGATCTCAACTATGTAGTATTTGTGCAAATGCCTTCATAGACATGCCTAGAAAGTGAGGCCACAGGAAAAAGCACAAGTAGAAAGCTCCATAAACCATTTCCCTTCAAGATACCCTGTACCAGAAGACTATAGGTATCTGTTGTAAATACCATCGTGTTGCCAGGACAAAGACCAAACCAAAAGCATCTGATGGGAGGAAAGTTTATTTTGGCTTACAGTCTCAAGGGGAAGCTCCGTGATAGCAGGGGAAAACATTGCATGAGCAGAGTTGGACCTCTCGTCTGCCACAGCAAGTGGAAAACAGCAGCAAGAGAGTGAGGCAATCTCTGGCAATGGGGAGCTGACTTTAACAGCCCTACGCCCACCCCCAATGATGCACCTCCTCCAGCAAGACTCCAGTTCCCAAAGTGCCATCAGCTGGCACTTCAAAGCACATGACTTTATGGGAACACCTGCTTCAAACCACTACAGTATCTACACATCATTTCCCTCCACAATACCCAACACCAGAGGACTCCAAAGCTATCTGTGGATTGATGTCATTTATGTGGAAACGGCATCAAAAGTAGTAATTAGGTTTTCTTTCTTATGGTCAGCACATCTTACATTACCACTGAGCCATAAGTTATTCACAGTCACTTGGATCACAGACACACAGAGAGCATGAATGCAGGGGGTGTGGTAAGTACTGGATAAGGTGGGACTGTTTTCGGGACAAAACTGGTGGGGAAGGGACCCTTTGGTGATGCTGCACACTTCAGACCCTGACCCTTGAAGTCCTGTGTGTTTCAGGTACTATGCAATGGGCCACCCAGCCTCTGTCCACCTCTACTTCCTTGCTGACCGCTTCCAGGGCTTTCTTATCAAGCACTATGCTACCAACCTGGCCGTGAGCAAACTTGAGACCCTGGAGACATGGGTAATGCCAAAGAAAGTCTTCAAGATTGCAAGTCCCCCCAGTGACTTCGGGAGGCTTCAGTTTTCTGAGGTGAGAACCCAGACATTCCATGCTTTCTCCTCTTGTCCAGCTGCCTTGCTAAGCTGTGGCTCACCTGACCCTTGTAGTTGGAGATAAAGGCAAAGAGGGATCCGTAGACCCCTAAGAATGAGCTTGCTCTCTGCTTGGCCCCAGTTCTGGTTATAGTATTTCCAACAGGGCAGAAGGAGAGGAATCATGAGGTGGCAACACACATGGGCAGAAGCAGCCAGAAACTCAAGGAAAGTCCATTCTCCTCTTGATTTTTACCCCAGGCATTGACTTCTCCTAAGCCTGTTTTAGTAATGAGAGTAACTCTGAGGTGGGAGCATTAGTACTACTTTGCAGGTTGGAAAAGAGAGGTTCATGGAGACCCAGCAGTTTTCTGGATCGTTGCTAGGACAGGAAAGAGCACAGATTTGTTCCTATGACTCTCTGGCCATGCTTCAATTTTGTTTTTTGTTACCCATGATCCTAATGCAAAAACTAGCTCAAAGTAAGCACCAGATGAACCAATGACCATAGGAGTGGATGGAGTGGTGGATAGATTTCTGGGTGAATAGATCTATGAGTGGATATATGGGTGGATCAAGGGACAGGAAGGTAGATAGATGGGCACGCAGGCAGCAAGATGGGTAGATGCTGAACAGGTGGTGCTATGCCATCAGGACTGGAAGCTTTACATAAGTTCGAGGGGTTAAACTCAGGTCCTTATTCTTTCAAAATAGGGACTTCAATGGTAGAGCTATATCACCACTCCATGAACACAACTTTTTAATAAGTATTTTTATTTGCTTACATGCAAACAGGGAGAAAAAGATAGAGAGAGAAAGAGAGAATGGACACCTCAGCCACTGCAGAAGAACTCCACATACATGTGCCACTTTGTGCATTTGGCTTTACATGGGTACTGGGGCATTGGACCAGGTCATTAGGCTTTTCAGGCAAGCATTGTAACCACTGAGATGTCTCTCCAGCCCCAGATACAACTTGTGAATGAGCTGGGGAGAGATGCTCAAAGGAAAAGGAAGCGTGATTCAGCTTGGTGCCATCGTCCACACAGACACCTTTGGTGTCTGACTTCTGCCTTCCTTTGTCAGTAAGCAACTAAGGAGGCGATCCATGTCAGTGAGTCTGAGCATAGGGTTAAGGATGAGGAAGTCTAATTTTCACATATACAGGAATGCAAGGGGCTGGGAGTATGATGGAAGAGAGGTCCCACCTACATATGTTTTCCTTGATGGTCCTCCCATCTCCTGTGGGCCTGTCCTGCTGACCTTCCCCAACCCACTGAATGTCCCCATGCCAGACAAGCATGGGTGAGAGCTTTCTTGTTAATCCAGCATTTTCAGTGAAGACTCCACATGGATTGGTAAAGATCTGAGCTGCTATGGTAGCCAGCCTTATAAATTATTGGTGTCAGGAGGGAAATTAGATGATGCCCCAGTTGGATTTTGTCCTGGGAGCCCAAGGAGACCATTAAAGACATTAATGCCACCACGACTCAGGGAACTGAGCGGAAGAGGAGGCGGAAAGATTGTGAGAGCCATGGTGGGGGAGACTGTCCGGAGGCATGGCACCCATCAGTAACAACACACTTGGGCCAGGAAGACCGGGATGAGTACTAAAATATCCAGGATCCCTTGCCACAAGAACTAATACAGACAGCCCACGGAGGAGGATATACAACTGATCAGGGATGGGGAGGGGGGCAATTGGGGAATTCGGGATAACAACGCATGGTTTGCCCACTAAATAATGTAACTCATTATGGACAATAAATATATATTTTAAAAAAAATGGTTGGGAAGGGATTTGGAAACAGGGACATTCAAAGAAAAATAGACTATGTAATCCAAAAAAAAAAGAGAGAGAGAGAGAGATGGGTGCATGGTGCCTGGGCTTTCCCGATTAGTCAGTCTGCTGTTGGGTGACTGAGCACCCATGGCGGTGACAAGTGATACTAGCCACTCTGGGCCTAGTGATTTGTGAGGATTTCCACTATGGGTTTCCTAAACTTGGTGAGAGAACCGCCAAGATCACTGGCAGGAATACAGGTGTGGGAGGCAGGATGTCCTGACCCTGTATCTTGCGCTTTCTCTAATATTGCTTATTTTCAGTAGTAAAGGTACAAATGAACCAGAAGGAAGGACTGCAGGGCCGCCCTGTGAGCTATGGAGGGTCTTCCTGGTATCAGCACCATACCAGGGCGTTGTGTAGTACCAGACTCATGTCAGGGGCCAGCTCAGATGTGTCTAGTACGTAAGCATTCACGTTGCTAACTGGAGAAAAGATGCTCATTTCTTCTGCGAGACATCACCAAGTGCCTACAATGTGCTAGATTCACAAGGGATAGTCATGAGCCAGACAAGGCCCCTGTTGTTGTGTGGGGGTCCGTGGATCACTTAGGGAGTCACAGCACACATCAACTCCCTTTTTATCCACAGAGCTGTGTGGACGGAGTCTTGGGACAGCGGTGAGCTGGTGAGGCAATGAGAGGAAG
>PVHP010007884.1:11851-55404 GCA_004024765.1 Zapus hudsonius
TGCCCGGGCTTGTTATTACCTTATAGCTGAAGTATGTGAACTCCAGTAAACTCGGGCTTTAAAGTGCCTGGGCTAATCAGGGTTTGCTGGGGCCCACCAGGTGGCTGGAGTTTAGGGAAGGAAAGGAGACAGCCAAAACTCCTACCAGTCTCAGAATGAGATAATTGGGGTTTCAGGCCAGTCTCAACTTTCCTTTAACGCTATGTTCTCCGTGCCTCTTAGCAGGGTCCCACAGTTGTGGAAGTGAAGTCTATTGGAGCATCCAGTGAAAGAGTGAGGAAAGAAATGAACAAAAGCAAGTCATCTAATGACAGCCATTGTAGAGAAAAGTGACCATTAGATCATTGTTCAGTACTTGGGAATCTGGTAGGGATGATCTCTGATAGAATAGTCATTCTAGGAGGGCATTTCCAAAGAGATCCGTTTAGATCTGAAACCTATAAAGGAGCCATATCATCCTTGGGAAGAGCTAGGTTACCAGAACATTCTTAGCAGAGGGTTGCATATTTGTAAAGGTCCTGTGGCTCTGGAAGGATCTTGGAGTGCTGAAGGAACAAAAAGGCCAGTGAGTGGGCTGTAGAGTGATGGAGGGCATCTCTCAAGGAGACAGGAGTCTTGCAAACTCCCAAAAGATGCTCAGATTGTGTTTTGAGTGTGGTGAGAAGTCTTGGATGAGTTGGAGACTGGAATAAAATTTGTTAGGCTTGAACTTAAACACATATTTAAACCTGTGCAACAGACCAATTTGCAGTGAATTGCCATGGACTTTTACATTGATGTCCAGGAGTAGATGTTAGAAATCCTAGGGGACGTGACAGCGATAGGGGTGCATCTCAGGTGACACATTCCTTTCACACTTGGGGCAGCAGCAGCTGAGATTTTTTAAAAAATATTTATTTATTTATTTGAGAGAGAGAGAGAGAGAGAGAGAGAGAGAGAGAGAGAGAGAGAGAATGGGTGGACCAGGGCCTCAAAGCCACTGCAAACATGCAACACTTTGTGCATCTGTTTTATGTGGATACTGGGAATTGAACCTTCAGGTCCTTCTGCTTTACAGGCAAACGTCTTAAGCGCTGAGCCATCTCTCCAGTCCCTGATACTTCTTATATTCTCAGTTTAAAACAAGGCCCAGGTTTTCAGTCAGCTGTTTCACAACTGTTCAGCCCAAATACCTTGGCTTGAGACTTCTGATTTTAGGGGATTGTTCATGTGCACTCCTTTGCAGAACCTAACTGGTTGCCACTCCTCTGCACATACAAAAGCTTCTACAAGTGAATATATGAGTGTGTGCACCCACCTCCACCTGCTCTCACATACTCATGAGATATGCCATGTCCAACATGCCCACAGGCAGAGATTTCAGGAATTAAGCTCTTCCTCCTGTGGGAGAGTCTAATTTATCAAATTAGAAGACCTCTCTTTTAATTCCTTTTGAACTAGCAATAAAGCTCAGTACCAGGGGTCTATGCAGAGAGTTCATTCTTGTCACTGGCTGTGCTGAGCCCTGTGCAGGCACCAGGAAGAGAGCTGAGAGCTTCAGGGAGCATGGAGTTCACACAGGTCCACAGGTAAAAGACTATCTTGAGTCTTTGATGAGACTTTAGACTTTTGAACCATGTTGGGACTGATACAATCTATGAACTTTGAAAGTTAGAGTGAATGCCATTTGAGAGCTTTATGGAGGTCCTAGCAGGGAAGCACAGCTGCTCTTATACCCTTGACTACAGACCAGTCCTCCAGGGAAGGTCTTGCTATTTGACTCAGTCTGTAGCTGTGTGAAGAATACATATGGAATGGTTAGAGAGGACAGGGACACCACCTCGTGAGCCAGATCAATAGAATCAACCCTGGCAATCAGTGGGGGTAACAGACTCACAGCTAGATTGACCTCAAATTCCTGAATGCATTTTGTATTGGGAGATGGCTGTGAATCTGTGGGGGTGGAACATAATGCTTAGAATACAAAATGTCCCCATAGTTTCAAGTGTTTGCAATTATACCTTATTCTTAATTCCCAATTGGTAAAGCCTTTGGGAGGTGGAGCCTTGCTAGAGGAGGTGTATCACTGGCAGCAGACCTTGAGGTTAAAGTCAAGGATAGCCCTACTGGGTGCTCAGTGCTGGCTCACTCTAACTACTTCCTTCCTGCTACTGTGACAAGATGTGATGCCCTGGCTGTCTGCTCTGCCATGTTTTTCCCTCCATAATGAAGCTACCTTGAAACTATAACATATTTTATAGTTTTAAATACTTTATAGTTTATAAAATAAAATATTTTGTAGTTTAAAAATAAATATAAAATATGCTATAGTTTAAAATATTTTCACATTTTATCCCAGCAATAACTCCTCAGGCATCTCTGAGATAGTGAAATAAAACAGCAAGGAAACAAGGCTGGTTGTGAGAGTGCAGGGATGCTGGGTGGAGAGGAGGCTGAGCCAAGACGAGCATGGAGCAGAAGTGGGAGGCAAAGGTGGAGGAAGGTGAGGCCTGGGAGCCATGGTGCTGTCATTTGCTTTCTTGTTACTGTGACAAAGAACCCAAACAAAGCTGCTTGTGAAGGAAAGGGTTTATTTTAGCTTAAAAACTTGAGGGGAAGCTCCATGATTGCAGGGGAGATGATGACATGAACAGAGGGTGGACATTACCTCCTGGCCAAAATCAGATGGACAATTGCAGCAGGAGAGTGTGCCAAACACTGGCAAAGGGAAGCTGGCCATATCGCCCATAAGCCCACCCCCAACAACACAGCTCTAACAAGGTTCCAATACCCAAACTGCCATGAGCTGGGAATCAAGCATTCAGAACACATTCATTTGGGGGGGACACCTGGATCTAACCATTTCAGTCTGCCCTTGGCCCCCACAAACTAATAATCCTACAGTTTTTATCCATCCCCAATGATATTCAAACATCCCCATCATCTTTCAACTGAGCCATAATACCAAAAAACAACAAACCCATAATGACCCGGAACATTTGTACTGCAAAGGATAGCACTGGGCATAGCAAAGGCAGATTGAACTAACAAGATTTAAAACAAGCAGGGCAAACATCAAACTTTATCTCCAAGTCTGATAATTCTAATCAGGAACAAGTCTCTTGGAGTTCCAATTCTGCCCCTCCAGCTCAGCTACTCACAGTCTGGGAAAACTCCTTTTGGTGTTAGTAGCTCTCCTTGGCAGCCATCCATAGTCCTGACATTTCACTGGGTCTCCACTGCAACCCATAGTTCATCCTCATGGCTCCATCAGGCCTCTACATGGGTAATCCAGCATACCTGCTTCACACTGCCCATGGCCATTTCCAAAAACAAAACCATGTTGTAAATCAAATGACCCTCTCTTCCCACATTTGTTCATAGCATTTGCTATATAGTACCAGGTGCGCTACCAACTTGTTAATCCAGGGGGAACAAAGCTGTCTTTGAAGAGCCAACATTCAGGCCCCATTACTTCAAAAGGGTCTGTATTCTTCCTGCTGTGCCAGGCTCTGTGGTTATAATCTCCCAAACAATTGCACATGAATGGGCAGCAGTTTTGCCAAAGATTTCCTTTCTTTCTGTGCCATCTCCATCTGCTCACACCAGTCCATTTTTATGCAAAACAATCCTGCGCAAGTTTTCAGGACACAGGCCTCTCACACAGGTGCTTCTGTCACAATCCTGACAAAGTTCTTTTTTTTTTTTCTACTCTCGTGAGCCAAACCTCAGAGTCCATAGTCCTTACTGCATTCAGATCTTTCCATCTCTGACCAGAATGCTCCATCAAGCTGTACCCACAGCACTGCAAGGCATCTGTTAGGCCAAGGTTTCAAATCCTTCCAATTTTCTCCTGCAAATCAATTCCAAAAGGCCAAAAGTCACAGAATCAGGGTTCTAGCAGCTATGACATACCCCACTCCTGGTACCAAAGTGTTGTTGTTTGCTTTCTTGGTGCTGTGACAAAGAACCCAACCATAGCTGCTTGTGGAGGAAAGGGTTTATTTTGGCTTACAGACTTGAGGGGAAGCTCCGTGATGGCAATGAAAATGATGACATGAGCAGAGGCTGGACATCACCTCCTGGCCAACATCAGGTGGACAACAGCAACAGGACAGTGCCAAACACTGGCAAGGGGAAGCTGGCTATGACACCCAAAAGCCCATCCCCAACAACACAGGTTCCAACAAGGTTCCATTACCCAAACTGCCATCAGCTGGGGATTGAGCACTCAGAACACATTCATTTGTGGGGGACACCTGGATCAAACCATCACATATGGCAAGGGGCCAGCTCAGACCTGGGTACAGTAGGAAGACCTGGGGCACTGAGAAGTGAGGTACCCTCTATTTTCTGTGAATTTGAGTGAAATTCAAGTAGCAAGTGAAAAGGAGAACCAGGAACCTGCTAATGGGTGGGAAAGGCAGACAATAGGACATTTCCCACCTTGGGGGCCTAGCTCATTGTATCTCTTGCCATAATAGCAGTGTTGGACTTCCTGTTTCCAAACTTATTTAGAATAAATCAAGCAAATAGAGGTATGCAGTTTGGAAAATCAAAGGCCCAGGTGGACAGCAGCTATACCTGTTGAATGGCAGGTGTATGTTTCTGGAATGGCCTATGAGCTGATATCCATTCATGCATTGTACAGTTTTTGGTTTTGGTTTCAAATCACATATAAGGTGCTGAGCTCAGGAAACCCACTTGGTTAGTAAAACGACCACAGGCCTTGTGATCCCCAGCCTGGATGCAAATGCCAAGTCTTCTGCTCACCACTGATATGACTGTGAGAAGGTAGCTTTTCTGTCTCTGCACTAGTGAAATGGGCACGAACACCTTTCCAGGCAGGAGTTAGTCCTTCTGGACCCAGCACCCTCCAGCGCCTACATTCAGTCCTGGTGGCTTTAAGACTTACTCTCCTGTTTCAGGTTGGCACTGACTGGGATGCAAAGGAGAGGCTGTTCCGCAACTTTGGGAGTCTCCTGGGACCCATGGACGAGCCCGTAGGAATGCAGAAGTGGGGCAAGGGTCCCAATGTAACTGTGACTATCATCTGGGTGGATCCTGTCAATGTCATTGCAGCCACCTACGACATCTTGATTGAGTCCACTGCTGAATTCACACACTATAAGCCCCCTTTGAACTTGCCTCTGAGGCCTGGTGTCTGGACAGTGAAAATTCTCCATCACTGGGTACCAGTTGCAGAAACCAAATTTCTTGTTGCACCTCTGACCTTCTCCAACAGGCAGCCCATCAAACCAGGTGAGTACTCGGAGTCCTTGCAGGGGAGTTCACGGGTCCTTTGCCTTGATACACAGTAAGCTCCAAAGAGCAGCACATGGATGCCTTTCAGAGCAACTCTTTCTGCTCTTGGTGTTTCCTCCTACTTGTTTACCCTCAACAACTGGCTCATTTCTTAGCTGAACACAGAAGCCCTGTCAGCTGTGTGTTTTTGATACAGACCCTCTCCCACTGGACTTCCACAAGCTCAGATCATATTTGAGACAAGATGAGAAATAATCCCAGACAGATACTACATTTCAGCATATCTTCCATTCTGTTTAGAAAGTGACAATTAAGGCTGGGGATGAAGCTCAGTGGTGAGTACTTGCCTAGCGTGGGTTAGGACCCAACAACACAAAATATTAAGGAAAAGGGAATAATTACAATTGAAATTCCTACAAAAATGTGATATCATAAGCAAAAGAAACCACACACTGGTGGAAGATACTTGCTTTTACAGAAAAAAAGTACTTGTTCAAAGAAATGCTAAAAATCAGAGTTTAGCAAGCCCCAAGCAAGACATGCCCCATTGTTTGTTTTAATAAATAAAGTTTTATTGGAATGCAGTCATATTTATTCATTGACATCATGTGCTTTTTATTTTCTGGCTTCTATGGCAGATTTGAATAGTTGGCTAGGTAGACTTCATGGATCACAAAGTCAAAAATAATATGCCTTTTATCATCACAACAAGGATCGTCATTGCCTGGTATAGAAGAAAGCAAGCATGGCTGGCCCACATATAAGTAAACAAATGTTAACCCTAGTTAATATTGAGAGAAATACAAATTAAGAGCAAAAAGAAGTTCTGATTTGCACAGACTTAGTTATGAAACAACTGTGTGAGGTTCAGAAGGTATTGTAGGTCAGTCAGTAGGATCAGAGACTCACAGACATTTATCTAGGACCACTGAGAGCATGAATTGATAGGAAAAGTTTGAGGGGTGAGTCATCCCCTCCTTCCCTTTCTGTAGGTATGTGGTATGTGTGTGTGTACATCTGCACACTCCATGACCCCACATGCAGAAGCCAGAGGAAGTTATCAGGTGCCCTTCCCTATCACTTTCCTGCTGTATTTCCTTGAGATAGGGTCTGTCACTGAACCTGGAAGTCCCTGTTTTTTTAGCTTGACTGGCTTACTAGTGAGTTCCAATGCCTCATGTGCAGTCACAGTGGACTATTTGCATGGGCCCTGGGGGTTGGACTCATATCCTCAGACTTACACAATACCCATTGAGACATCTTTGAAGACGCTGGCCCTTTCTTCTCATGTTGAACATATACACCTACCACACAGAAATGCCACCCTTTGGTGTAGGCCTTAGAGACATAAGCAGGAATGGTCCTAGCAGAATTACACAGAACCCAAAAACTAGCCACATGCCCTGTTTGCAAAAAGACAGCATGTAGTCAGGTGTCTTGTGCAGCAGTGACATCAGCAAAGGCCACCCACATATGTCACTGGGTTGTGTCTGTAAAACATACTAAGAAAAAGTGATCACAGTATATATCAGAATTAGAATAACTTCATTTGAGAGAAAAGCAAGTAAGATCTAGGGAACTACTACCATACAATTTGGGTTGGTTTCTTTTTTCTTTTCTTTTTGGTGTGTATGTGCCAATGTGCACACAGCCTAGGGGGTACCCATGAGGGGCCATAGGCAATCTCTGATGCCCTCCTCTGTTTTCTCATCCACCTGTTTCCCTGAGAACAGGTGAGTCTCACACTCAACTCAGAGCTGCATTTTCACTGTTTTTAAAGTCAGTGAGTACAAGTAATTCTCTGGTTTCCACCCCCAGAGGACTAGGGTTTCAGGCATGCCCAGCTGGTTTCATAGGTGGTGGGGGATCTGTCTCTGGTCCTCAGGCTTGTGCAGTTAGTGCTCTTAACTACTGCACCATCTTCCCAGACCCCTAGGCCTCTGGTTTCTATTGGGCATGGAGGACAGGGGGAAGGAGACCAGACTCCTGATATACTTGCCTGTTTTTATTCCACACTAAGGTTTACTCATGTTTCTATTTCTCCTTCATTTTATCTTGTTAAAATCTTACCTCCAGGAGCATCCTCTCTGGACAATTTGGCATGCAATTTTTCTAAGACCTTTTTCAATGTTGTCGAAGGAAGAAATAGCACATGTCACAAATTGCAGAAACATTAAAATGAAATGTTACACATTGTGCCAAAATTGGCCTTTGTAGCTTTCTAAGTCTGTGTGTATAAACATGTCAGAGAATTCCAATAGTTTCCACAAATAATTTCCCCTGGATCCTGAGAGTCATCCATACCTGGAATTCCAAATCTCCATCTGACAGAACACAAATTCTGGTACCTGAAACACTCACTAGTCCTGTAACTGAAAGAACAGGAGGACCTATGGGGAGCAGGAGTACCTGCCATCCTACATATCTTGGCACAAATCCTGGGGGCTTCTGCTATGTCTTTGTGCTGATCAGCCTATATATAGACACCTTGTGTATTTTTGAACTTGAGGCCTAATCCTATGATCCATTGTCAACCAGAGTGCATTAGTTACTCCTCCTGTGTATTTCAGCTCAAAGTTCCAGGATTATATACCACAGTGATGGGGAGGGCTTGGCAGCAGAAGTAGGAAGCTGGCTGGTCACATGGCACCCGCACTCAGGAAACAGAGGAGGAGCAGGAAGTGGTCCACCCCAGTGACTCACAACCTGCCCAAGCACCATCACCAGCTGAGGACCAAGAATTCCAACATAAGAGCCTATGGGAGGCATTTCACATTCAAACTCACACAGGGGAAAGAAAGCAACTCTAGAATTACTCAGTCCAGAACCCACTCATTTAAGGCGAAGTATCTTCCGGTTGGGTGCACCCCTATCTGCATCTCTGAGGGTTCTTAAAGACAGGGGTGGATATCACGCATCCTCCCCTGTTTGAGGTTTAGTAAAAGGGATACTCTGAATTCACCCACCCCAGAAAAGTAGCCTGGGGCCATGCATTGGTGATCTTTCCAATATTTTTTTTGGAAGTTCCAAGGAAATCGAGATCTTCCCATTATAGCCTGTAAGACCCCAGGGTCATTTTGCCCCACTGAGAGCACCTTCCCTGTCACTGGTCATTGTATTTGCTAACAATGTTCCAAGGACAAGGGGGAGCTGTACAATTTGTAAAATGATTTCTCACAAGTGATTTGATATTGATGCATCCCTGGTAATCTCAGGAAATCTGATGAGGTGGAATTGAGCAAAATTTAATTACAGAGACAAGCAACATGAGCCCATACTATAACAGCATTTCCCACATCAGCCTCATTTCTCATAATGGTTTTTCTCCTCCTCCTCCTCCTCCTCGCCTCTCTTCTCCTCTTCCTTCTCCTCCTCCTCCTTCCTCTTCCCTCTCCTCCTCCTTCTTCCTCTTCCCTCCCCCTCCTCTTCCTCTTCCTCCTCCTCTTCCTTTCTCTTCTTCTCCATATTATTTGGTTTCCAGTACTGGGACATTTTTTTAGCTGTTCCCTTGCTTTGAATTGCCCTTCCTTTTGTCATTTTGGTACCAACAGTAATAAGCATTTGACATTTACTATGTCTGCTTTTGATAGGTAAATCACTAAATGCTTTACAGATAAGAGATGTTTAGTACAATGTGACGAATTGTATCTTGTATGAAGTAAATGCTTTAAAATACTTATTGAACCAATGCATATGTCTGGACCACTTAGCATGCTCTGTAAGTATGTATTGAATGAATGAATTTACCATGCCCTTCAAAGAGTGCCTTGGTTTCTTTGCCTGTAAAAATGGGTTTGTCTAAAACTCATGAGAGTCATATGAGTTAAACAAGGCAGTGAGCAGTGTGGAGCTCAGCCCCAGGTACAGGGTAAGTAGGTGACAATTAGTGGCTCTCCTAATCACGCTGTGTTCCCTTTGGCTTTCAGAGGAGGCATTGAAGCTGCACAATGGGCCCCTCCGCAGTGCCTACATGGAGCAGAGCTTCCAGAGTCTGAATCCTGTCCTCAGCCTGCCCATCAGTCCTGCCCAGGTGGAGCAGGCCCGGAGGAACGCAGCCTTTACTGGCACAGGACTGGAGGCCTGGCTGGATGCACTTGTGGGCAGGATGTGGACCACCATGGACATATGTGCCACAGGCCCCACTGCCTGTCCTGTCATGCAGACCTGCAGCCAGACAGCCTGGAGTTCCTTCAGCCCCGACCCCAAGTCGGAGCTGGGGGCCGTCAAACCTGATGGCCGGCTCAGGTAGCACCTGCCATGTGGGGCTGATAGGACCTGAAGCCCAGCCTTCTGTGCAAGGACCTCTGCTAGCCTCAGAATGGTGGAGATAGAGGGATTGGAGATTAGAGCAGGGTCCGCTTGTGTTTGTCGAGTTACCTCTAGGGGAAGGGGTGACTCGACCCAGGACTGCAGTGGTCTCCCCTCTTTTGGCTGGTCCTCAATCCTGCAAGGTTCCTGTCTTCCCCCTCCAATGACCTGCAGTTGCCCCACACACACACACAAATGAGTTTCAACCTTTCATTTTGAGCAGCAGAACTTTGTTTACTCAGCACTGGGGAAGATCGAGGAGAGAATGACATCCAGGCTGCTCC
Organism: Zapus hudsonius; assembly: GCA_004024765.1. Classification (NCBI taxonomy): domain Eukaryota; kingdom Metazoa; phylum Chordata; class Mammalia; order Rodentia; family Dipodidae; genus Zapus; species Zapus hudsonius. The sequence goes on from PVHP010007884.1 coordinate 21,688, forward strand.
GATTACCCTGAGGAGTAGGAGGTTCTTCTGGAAGCCTAGCCCACAAAGTGGTTCCTAAGGTACCTCTTCCTAACACAGGGTTAGGGTTACTCTGCACACACCAGTTTGATAAGCACTGCCCAAACTGAGGGTTGGAGTTCCAGCCCTGCCCTTCCATTTATTTTGTGGCTCCTTTGGCCTGGGAAACCCTGTGCCCAAGCCAAAATAGCAGGCCACCAAAGGTCATAGTGATGGACCTTCTCCATAGAGGTAATAAGCTTAAAAGATCTGAAGGCCTTCTTGGATTATACAGTACTCCCAGATAACCCAGGGTGCAAGAGAGCCTTTGATGCAACATGGCCAAGATCCAGCCAGACATCTGACTGCCAACTTTCCATTGGTCCAGGCCAGGTTCCTCCCAGGACTTTCATGCATGGTCACAAGAACAGGGTGACACTTATTAAACCTAAGCTTCAAGTCTCCTAAATGTCCATTGTCTGGGAAATGGAGACCATGACTTCTTTGGCCCTTGAAAATGGGAACACTGGAGACCATGGCTCTGAAACTTACAAAGTATTGCTTGGAGCAGAATTCCTGAGTTGTATCCCCCTCACCTGCCAGAGCCCTTCTTTTCAGACTGGGCATCCGAGCTTCTGTGATTGCATACTGGGTGCAGTTGGTAGCAACTAAAGTGCATGGACCTAGGAAACAGCATCTCAGATTTAGTTTTGAAAGGTCACGCCTTTCCTTATCTAAGGTGCCAGCAGGTTTACCTGGTTATGCCACAGAAAAGGAAAGTTGAGTGAAGGTGACTCAAAAAATTAAAAAGTAGGATCATTCACATTGTGTAAGTTCCAAGAAGCCTGCAGGGTTTCATGACCATGTGTATGCTGGAACATCACCCCGTGCTAAGCTGGTGTGGGGTCATTGAGGGAGAGCCCCCCATTCCTCTGTGGGTGCTACCTCTCTGAAGTGGTAGGGTTCTATGGTAAAAGTCACATTCCTCCTTTCCATGGAGAGCCAGTCCTATCCTCTCAGCCAGGAAGGGTGTGAAATTACTGCAGACTACCATATGCCCCACCCCCACCCAGCAAGGCAAGATGTCCCACCAGCAATGGAGGACATAGAGAAGGGACAATAGATACTTATTATTTATATGTTTTAGTCAATGACTAATCAGTAGGTGCTGTTTTTGCAGCTTGTCAATTATGTTATCTTACTAACTGAAATTGCCTTTATTCACAAAAGGCTACCCCTCCCTTTCCATCCCCGAGTCTCTCTACCTTCCTCTCTCTTGCTCTCACTTTCTAGTTCTCAGCACATCCTTCTAGTCCTCAGAACAGAGCGTGCAACTTTAACCAGCGTCATCTACTGGCAGAAAGTGGATTTCTTCGGGACAATTGAAGCTCACCTTTTCTGATGTTGGCTTCTTCTGTCCCTCCAAATTTAAAGGTGTTGGAATCGCTGAGTCTACCTGCTTCCCAGCACAGGTATAGGGATGTGGTAGGCTGGAGGAGAGAGTGTGCTGATTACAGAAATCTGTACCCACCCAGTTCCTTCATGTAAGGCTTCTCACACCAATTTAATCTTGTGATGATGGCAGAGGGAAACAGGTTTCTTTCAAAGATCAGACCCAGCCAGGAGAGCTCATGAGATATCAATTGTCTATGGTGGTAATGGAGTCTCTACAGTGGTTTTACAAACCTCTTGGAATCCCCATCCACTTCCTGCCCTCCATCCTCTGCTCTAGCCTGGTTTTCTCTGGAGCTGCAGGAGTTCCGAGCATCTTCACCTCCACCTTCTTTGTGAGTGTTAAGGCTCTATCTCTTGTGTGGTAGTGGCTTTGGAGGCACAGCCCTGGAAGGTCCCTGTGTGTCCCAGGACAAATTCCCTTCTAACTCAGTCACATGCCTGACTTCTTCCATCTTCGAGCAAATGGAGAAAGGACAGAGGTTCCCTCCCCATGCATCACAATTAATTAGGGAGTATCTCTTGGTCTCTCTGTTTTGGACCCAGAGAATAATTTTTCAGATCTTATATTTGGTAAGAGATGGGGAATTTCAAACAGAGTCCATCATGATTCGAGAAAAGAAATCACCCCCCCCCCCCATGGAATATGGTGTAGCTCCTTTTTTGCTGGTGTTGCCTAAGAACAGTTTATCAGAGACTATTGGTCAGGCAGCCTTGCATGGTGGCTGCCTTTCTGGTGGGATCAGGAGGCTTTCTGGGTTTATTTCTCATTGTTGGTCTAACTTTTAAAAGGCATAGAGTTTAGAATGGATTATACAACTCCCTACCCCCATGGCACAAGGTTGGAGAACTGCTGTTCTTCAAGCTTGCCTGGTTGTGCAAGGACCAGGCTTCCCTATGGTTGTCCAGTTTTCAGATAGACAGGAGAACATTGCATGGAACTAACCTCACTGTCAAGAAGACACAGAGGAGGGAAGACCCGTGGTACTGGGTGTGGGTGGAAGAAATGTGCTTTTCACAGCCACGTTCACCAAGGGTGCAGAGCACCAGCTCCTGACAGCATTTTAGGGGTTGATAGAACAACAGTTATCTGGCCAAGAAATCTTATATGTCAAACACAGTGCAGTAAGGGTGACATCGGTGTAATGGGGCTCAGGACAGAAGCACAGATAAGTCAACCATTGGTGAAAGATAGACAGAGAGAGGGGACTGTGGTCTCAGTAGTGCTCATGTGGCCCATCAAGGAAGAGTTGCTGTGGCCTAGACTGTCCTTGTAAGAATGCAGCTCAATGTAAAGGAGTCTTCCAACTTGGTAAGGCAAGTCAGTAATCTAGATTTTTTTTTAAAATAAAAAATCTGATTTTATTTTCCATGTCAGATACTTTTGTTCCTAGACAGAAACTCCATAGTTGTGCACAGTCTCCTCTATGAAGAGGTGGTGTAGATTACGAGAAGGCCTATCCTGGTGGAAGAATCCTCCTAAAGGGACCGTCCTATTGAGAGGACTGGCTTTTCTGCTCTCCTGGTCCCTCTTCCCTATGCTGGAGAGAGGAAGAAACGTTTGTAGATCTGGAATGCTGTCTCTTTAGACATACAGAGGCCCTGCTCTTCCTGGCTCCCCAAATCCTAAGAATATATCAAACCAGGCAGAAACAGCGAGGGTAGGTCCAGGAGAAGGAGCTGGCTGTGAAGCCCCCCGCGTTTTCTCCGAAGCCCAAGTTTAGGCAGCCACCTTGAAACTTCTTCAGAAAGTGCATGGAGCTCTGCTTGCTTAAGTCGCCTTCTTTGCTTCTGCCTCAGTTACTTACTTTGCCTGTGGGTCAACCCCAGGCCTACCTCACTGTGTCCACTGAGAAGTTTACCTGGAGGGGCGATGGAGGTGTCAAGTGGGCTGGAGCTGAATGTGTGACTATGCAAATTCTCTTGTCTCTCTCCTCTGTCTTAGAAGGATTTTCAACCTCCAATGTACATTTACCATGCAAGCAACAGGTACAGACCCTACTAAAACCGATGAGAGCTTTTCCGCGCCACCTGTGTCTTCCCCTCACTTTGTCTCTGGTTCAGTCCTTTCCAAGCTCCACCCAGGAAGAAATTGGCCTCTCCTCTCTGTCACTTGTCCAGAAGCAGGTTCTGCACCTTACCACCCCTGTTCCTAGAGCCACCTTCTCCTCCCTGTATCTTCTTCCAACTTCTTTCTCCTACCTCCCACTTCCCCTCCCACCCCTCCAAAAAGCCTTAGGTTTCTCCTTTTTGAAATGTGGCCTTAAAATTATTTTTAGATAGCTGACATTCTCCCTGTTCCTAGTTCCACCACCATCCCAGAAAAGCATGTTGTCGCTTGTGTGGCATTACCCACCCCCCAAGCAAAGAGTTGGCCAATCTGTGGTTTGCAGATGTGATGAAATGGCTCACAAATGCCGAGTTGAAGAAAAGCGGTTTTAGATTTTTCACACGGGCAAAATGAAGGCAGGAGTGCTCTTCCAGTCCTGAAGCACGTCGTCTCCTGAGCGTGTTGTCCCAGCCGTGTGCGGCATCATCTCTAGGACAGTTACTTCAGCTTTTCAGCCCTCATTCCCCCAAGACCGGGTCGCTTTACAGGTACTTCCTTCAAGGGTCAAGGAGGAGAGTTTCTCAACTTATCTCTTCATCCTTCCTGCCTGGAAAATGATAGCATTAAATATTCCCAGAGGATGGGTCGTGTTCTTGGAAGGATCATCCTCTCCCTCCTCAGACTCCATCCTTCATCTTTCCATCATGCCAGCACTGATGGAGTCCAAAGACAACCCCAGAGTTGTCATGGGACAGTCACTGGAATTGAGTGCGATTGTCTTTGTGGTCTTTTTTTTTTTTGAAAGAAAATAATGACTCATGTTGTCAGTCACATTTGTTTGGATATTTGTTCTAGAGGCCTCATGGTAAGTTATTACTGTCTCCCTCATTGTTTTCAAAGACATGTGATGATACAGTTTTTTAAAATAACTATTTTGTTATAGATCATAATATGCATAAAACTGTACAGAAATATTTTGTAATGTATTGATTTTAAAAAAGAGAATCTGTAAATAAAGTTTTAAAAAAGAGAGAATTCATGTGGCACACACTGAAAGATGTAGATATTTTGCTATTTATTTAAAGGAGTATTTTAAGATATTGAACTATCTGAAATTGACTAATAATTAAAGTTCTAACTCTCTGAATACTTTCCCTCAACATAGATGTGATCTTCAAAGACAATTGCATTACCTGCCCATATTTGCACCTTTCTGTCTTTTCATTTAACAGAAAAATAACAAGAAAAAGAAAATTGTGCCTTAGCTATTTTTTTTGTCTAGGGGAGTTTATTTCTGTCTGACAAAGCAAATTTTTTTGCAGAAAATAGTGGGTGTATTAAATATTGTGTCATACCAAAAACACTGCAGATGTATATAGATGCTTTCTGTCATACTGTGTTTTCCAATGCAGATTTTTAAAATTAAAAAAATGTCTTTATGGAGTAGTTTTGTATGAGTTCTTTCAGCAGTTGTGGGCATCTTCACACAATCTTGTATTCCCTTCCATCACCAGCACCTCTGGCACTGGGTAATTAATATCTGATAGTATGCTTCCAAGGTGGCACCAAATAGAAGGATTCTCTGACCATAGGCATAAAGCTGGACCTGTGGGTCAGTTCCCAGCTCCCTGGTGAATAAGCCACGCCCTCCTAGAAGTGATTCCCCTAGTCAGGGGGGGAGGGTTCCCTTATTGCGGGTGGTGAGGAGGGACTGGCATTGTGGTTTTATGTCCAAAATGCATGAACATATAGCAACCCTGCTCCGTTTTTCTCTTTGGCACTCAGCTGGCTTCCAAGCTGGCTTACTTCTGGCCAGTATGGTGCAGATAGAATGGACATAGAGCATTTCTAACCCTGGACCATAAACCTTCCCACCTCAGCCTCTTCTCACTCCATCTTTCCCTGTTTGCCAGATCAAATGTTCTGAAGCCTCTTAATTTGGTACAGTCATTTGCTTGGCCTGTTCTTCTATGCTGCTTGGACACCTCATAGCAGCATGAAGGAGGGCAGTGCCTTAACACAGGGGGAGCCTGGTCCCCTGATCAGCAAGTGACATGGCATGCCACAGTACCCATCCCCCCTTTGACAAGAACATGAAAGATTTTTTTTAAATGCCACTAAGTATCTGTTATAGCACCACACCTGATCTTAACATACCATCCAGAACTAGAAATTCTGATATTCCTCTTGAAAAGCCAAATTTTAGCCCCTTCATTTCCTAAGCAAAGATCTAGAGAGTCCAGTGGGTAAAGTGACTCCCTCGAAGGTATGCATAGTCATGTCCAGAGCCAAGGTTTCCTAAACCCCAGTGAGACCTTATCAAGTCACTAGAAGAAATAGTCCCTCCCTCTTCAGGATGTTCGGATATGGCTTTGGAATGCCTATGCCAAGGACTAAGAGTGCACACACATACACACAAACACACATACACATATACGCATACAGGCACACATACACAGAGACACACACACAAGCAAATAATTTTTTAAAGCAGGGATTGTGAAGGATGTTCCAGTTGAAATTAGAACAAAACACTCTATTTTAACAATGACCCCTGACATGGTTTGATACAGGTGTCCCCCACAAACAATGGAATGTGTTCTGATAGATCGATCCTCAGCTGAGGGCAGTTTGGGTTTTACAACCTCAATGAAGCTGTGTTGTTGGGAGCAGACTTACGGGGTTATAAGCCAGCTTCCCCTTGCTATTATTTGGCACACCTTCCTGCCACTGTCTGCAGTGCTGTGGCAGAGGTGATGTCCAGCCCTCTGCTCATGCCATTGTTTTCCCTGCCAGAATGGAGTCTCCCCTCAAGTCTGTAAGCCAAATAAACCCATTCCTCTACAAGCCGTTTTTGTTTGGGTTCTTCCTGCGCAGAAACAAGAAAGTTGACCACAACCCCTGACCCCAGCAGCCAACCACTTTGGCATCCCCAGAGGATGTGTTCATGCTTTGAAATCCGTGTTTCTAGTAGACAGGGCCATGTTTTGTAGTGTTGTGTTACTTTCCTGGGGAGTCTGTTTCTGTGTACCTCAGATATAATGGGCAACAACAAACCAAAGACACAATTACATCCACTTCCTACTTGTTTACCCAAAGAGTTTGTTGGGGTTACTTGGGAGCACAAGTGAGGGGTTACTTACGGGAACATAAACAACTTACAGAAAACGACACCATGAGAGACCCCTCCCCAGGAGTTCTTTACAGTTTTCGTATCCTTGGGAAGCAGAGGGTTCGGTTCGTGTGCCTCCCTCTCCCTGTGTGGAAATACTGATCGGTCCATTCTGATGCAGGTGATCACAGCTGCTCTATTGAAGATTACAAGAATCACAGCTACTCAGGAAGAAATAGCCACAGAACAGAGTTTCCCTGAGGTCTAGGCATCGAAAATTCAATTCTAGTTTTAGATCTATGAGAGTGAGACTACTAACTATTCCTCACGAAATCTTGGAAAGTCAGAAAGGTATAAACAGTTAGGGGATCAAGGAGGCCAGGTTTGGGGACCTCTGGATCCTGTGCACTCACATTTGTGTCGTCTGCCCCACTGTTCTCTCTGGAAAACTCAACCAGCCTGGACCCCAAAGAGAAGTTCTGACCAGAGAGCCAAACCCTCAACTCTCCCTAACTCCAACTTTTGCTCCTCACGTGGCTAAAATGTCTTCCCAGCCCCTGCGAACCTCCCCAAGGAGAAGGGCTCTGTGCCTGTCTTAAGCAAATCATTTCAAGTCATTATCACATGGATGGTACCAATAATTAATTAATTAGGTGAGGAGCATTTATGCCTATGGGATAACATGATGGATTTGTTGTTTTATCCTTGTAGCCTACACAAAGGACACTGTGAAACTGCCTTTGCTAACTACAGAGGATGACTCAAACACACAGCAGGAGGCGGGGCTGAGCCCCTGACTGGAGGAGCATCACTCTCCAAGGTGCTGAGGTTTAGCATCCTCCTCATGGCCTTCCCATACCTCACCCCTCAGCAAACACCAGCACACTCACCACCATGCAGTCTGAAGCTCGCTGACTTAATTTGTTACACTCCCAAAAATGGAGCTGATGAGAGCAGCCTGGTTTATTTATCCCATGGGAAAAATTATTAGTGAAGCTGGTAGCTTCACTCAGATCGGATGAAATTCAGGAAGACAGGGGACTCTTTTCCAGTACCACGATTGAGCCTGACTCATTTATAACCAACTGATCAGTGCCTCCCACGAAAGTAGAGACCCCCTCCTTAATTTTGGATAATCCTAGATAAACCTGTATCCATACACTGCTTTTGTCGTGGATAAAATAATTAAAATTTGGTTCAAGGTCCCTAACTTTTCTGGACCACAATTTCTGTATCAGGACTTTAGGAATAATAATTACTTATTCCACTGTGGAGAGAATGTTTTATAACAAAGTACATTCCAACATTCCAGTGTCTATATACAGAAGGAGCTCAATAACTGTCAGTTCTTTAAAAAAGTGAAAGTTTCCAAGAGGCAGAAACGATGTCTATATTCTCAGGCTAATGTGTTAGATGAATAAATGAATGAACAAATGAGCAAATGGGCTGGACTATTGAGACATCCATCATTTCTTCAAGGACATTCCATTCAGTCGACCCCATATTCACTATCTGTTTGAAACTTGATGTCTTATTCTTCTAACACCTTGACTTCTGAAAGGTGAGATTGCCTGGGAACTCAACACACACAGGAAATTACATTGCTCTCACTCTCTTTGGAGGTTCTATTTTTATTTAATATCTTTATTATGAATAAGTATATACATTGTATGAGCAACTCTTTTGAAGGTGTCCCCATTTCCTTCCTCTCTTTCCCCTACCCACGGGGGTCCTTCCACAGAGTGCACACTGGATCTGTCCATAGGTTAGGAGGTATGAACTGCATCAGAGGGAGCCAGTTTTCCTTTCTTTTTCTTTTTCTTCCCCCTTTGTGCATTGTTGCTGAGGGAGGCCAATGTCTCTGGATATTCTCCCCCACCATGGCTCTTACATTCTTTCTGCCCCTCTCTTCCGCTCAGTTCCCTGAGTCATAGTGGGTGAGTTTTAAGTCTCTTTATTGTTGAGATCTTAAGTATCTCTATAATAGATCTCTAGATCTTTGTCCTGGGTTGTGTTGGGTATCCTTGGTGTCTGTCTCCATTGACCTTTCATGGGTTATCAGACTTTCTGTGGTGATTGGTCTCCTGTTTGTCTCATCACTTAGTCACAGGTTTCATTTTGGCACTGTATGAAGGCCAGGTGTGGTTTGTCTCCTTCCAGGATGTCAGCCATCATCTAAAGTCTTGTTGGTGGAATTGGGTTGTCCCTGACTCTCTCACTGCCTTCTGAAAAATACAAATAGAATCTACATTGGAGAGTGAGATAAATATAGGTTAAATTAGACAACATTGTTATTTTGGCTAGCTCCTGATGGGTGTAACCTCTGTGTAGCTCTCTGGTAGTGGGAATTGCCTCTAGGAGCCCAGGTTCTTGGTCCCCATAAGATTTTGCCATGGACCCCAGCTCCAGTTGAGGGTTCCTTGTCACTAAGCAGATCTCTTAGCCAATTAGTAAGCTGTTGATTACCCTCAAAAGTGGTGTTGGAGTTTGTCAAAGGGTTTCGATGACCATGTGGTTTTTGTGTTTAAGTTTATTAATGTGGTGGATTATGTTGATTGATTTCCGTATGTTGAACCAAGCCTGCATCCCTGGCATAAAGCCTACCTGGTCAAGATGGATAATACTTTTATTGTGTTGTTGGATTTGGTTTGGAAGGATTTATTCAGAATTTTTGCATCTAAGTTCATCAGGGATATAGGTCTATAGTTTTCCTTTCTGGATTTATTTTTGTCCAGTTTTGGTATTAGAATGATGCAAGCTTCATAGAAGGAGTTTGGAAGTGTTCCCTGTTCTCTGATTACTCTAAAAAGCTTCAGAAAGAGTGGTTTGATTTCTCTTGATAAAGGTTTGGTAGAATTTAGCTGAGAATCCATTAGGACCTTGACTTTTCCATCTGGTAAGTTTTTTTTATTACATTTTTTAAAATTTCAATCGATGTGAAAGGTTTATTTAGGAGATTTATCTGCTCTGGGTTTAGTTTTGGTAGGTGGTAGGTATCCAAGAATTTGTCCATTTCTTCCAGATTCTCCAGTTTTGTAGAGTAGAGGTTTTGGAAGTATGTCCTGATGATTCTTCCAATTTCATTGGTGTCTGTTTTGATCTCTCACTTTTCATTTCTGATTTTGTTGATTTGGGACTTCTCTTTTCTGTTTGGTTACAATCTTGTTTATTTTTTCAAAGAACCAGCTTTTTGTTTCATCAGTTTTTCAAAATTGTTTTCTTTGTTTCTAATCATTGATCTCTGCTCTGATCTCAAGTACTTCTTTTTGTCTTGAGCTCGTAGTGTTGGGTTATTCTAATTTTTCCAATGCCTTTTGCTGGTTAGTTAGGCTGTTAATTTGAGATCTCTATATCTTTGTTATGAAGGCATTCAGTGCTATAAATTTTTCCTTTAGGACAGCCTTCATTGTGTCCCATGGGTTCTGTTATGATGTATTTTCATTATTGTTTAGTTCAAGAAATGTTTTAGTTTCTAATTTAATTTCTTGAACAACTCATTCATTGTTTAATAGCATATTGTTCAATCTCTAATAGCTGGTGGATTTGTTTTTTTCTCTCATTGTTTATTTCCAGCTTCAATGCATTGTGGTCCTATATAATGCAGGATGCTACCTCAATCTTCTTGAATTTTTTCAATTTGTTGAGGCATGTTTTATGTCCTAATATGTGGTTTATTTTGGAGAAAGTTTCATGAGCTGCTGAGAAGAATGTACTACTGCCCTGCATTCAACTGAATTGGCTCAACTCACAGATCACCCTCTATTGTGTAGGTTCTTTTTAAAATTTATTATTAATTAGAAACTTTGTTGTATGGGCAAATCATGTGTTGGTCCCATTCCCCATGTATCTTATTATATCTTTATCATTATATATAATAAGATATCATTATCTTATTATATCTCCTCCTACAAACCCCCATAACACTGAATGAATCAAAACAGAAATCCAGATGTTTAACACTAACCACTAAACTGACAAATATTTGTAATACATCTGCCAAGGCTCAGGGAACATTGCAGAAGAGGGCTGGAAAGATTTTTAAGAGCTACAAGGTGGGAAGAAGCATCCAGTGGCATTGTTGCCCCCCATACAGTGTAAATTCTTATATGTTCCTCCTTTCTGAACTCCTCCTCCTCAATACTTCAATCTGACTGTTCCTTAAAGGACTAGGGCTGAGCCACATGAACTGCAGGTTGTACTGAAGCTTTCAGATCTGGGATTATACGAAAGTGTTTCAAATTACTTAGGATTTAGGATTCGATGCCTCCATTTCCAGGATCCTCAGAAATCTCTCATCAGCCACCTGAATGCAGTGTCTCCACTTTCCTCCCTCTCTTCACCCCATAACCATCTTGCTGCTTCCACCCAGCCCTCTGCTCTGTTATCTCTTTTCATCCTCTGCCTCTTTGCAGGCCAATCCCCAAGACATCCCATTCTTCGCCTAAAGAAAGCCAAAAAGTCTAACTTCTCTCCTAACTCTGAAACTTGAAACCTGAATAATTTCTGGTTCCAGCTATGGAAACAATTACTACAAAATACCTCCTAAACACACACACACACACACACACACACACACACACACACACACACACACACGGCAGGGGGAGCAGTGATCATTCAGTTTTAACATAACTCTGTCTCCCATGTGGTCCCCTTAGATAATGCTAGTTACTTTGATATGAAGCCTTGAGAACTGTCACCACTCTGAGACTTATTTTTTAGCATCTCTGAATCCAGGCTCATCCTATCATAAACTGCTCATTTCAAAGGTGTGGATGGCAGGCAAATTAGGTTTCAAATGTTCAGGATAGCTTCGGTGAACTCCCAGAAGAATTGCTAGGCTGAGAACACTGCTTGTCATGGTCAGCTGCATGCCACTGGGATGAACCTCCAAACCAGGCAGTTATGCAAGGATGGGATTTAATAAAGCTACAGATCCAGGGGAAGTTCCATAATGGAGAAAGCGATTGGCCCCCTTTCACAGGTCCAATCAAACAGAGAAAAATCTATCAATAGCACACACACACACACACACACACACGAGCGCATATGCATAAAACCACAAATAGGTAGGGGGGCAAGAAATTTCCTTTTCCTTTTTACAGCCTTAGGGTGGGGTCTTGCAACCCTTCCCCAAACATGTTTACTCCCCAGGTCTCTGGAATTTCCTTCCTGCACTGCCCTCCCATGAAGGGATGGATGTCTGTTTCTAGCTTCCCTGAGCTTCCTTACATCCTGCCCCTTACTTAGAGGGCTGCCTTCCTGTGGACAAACTCAGAGACCCACCCAAGATTACTAAACAGATCAAGTTGACAACAATATTTAACTACCACATGCTATTCTAGGATAGAGTCTGGGAACCCAGGATTCATCCACTTTTAGCTTAAGCATTGCCCAAACTCAGCTTAAAGACTGCAGTGGGGGCAGAACATTCCAGGAGAGACGGATTTATCAGAAACTTAGCCCATCTCTAGAGTTCTCGTCCATTGTAGCACATCGTGCTGGCCACCTAGAGCTGTCCCAATGGATGGTAAGACTTGAAAGGGCACTCGGCACGCAGCGCTCAGCATGTGGTGAGTTCTGACATTCCCGTTTCTTGGCTTGGGACTGGGTTAGTCAACTTTTCATCAGTGAGACAAAATATCTGAGAGAGAATTCAGTTAAGAGGAGGAAGGATTTATTTGTACTCATGGTTTCAGGAGTTGCTGTCCATGGTTGCTTAGATCCATTGCTTTTAGTAGTGTGGTGAGGCAGAACATCATGGTGAATGGTAGGTATACTGAGGGTAAGCTGCTTAGCTCTCACAGCCAGAATAGAGCAAGAGGAGTCTGGAGACAAGACATACCCTTCAAAGACACACCTTCTGTGACTACTTCCTGCAGCCAGCCCCACATACCAGTAGCCAGTGATGAACTCATCGGTGAATGACGTCAACATCCTTATGAGCCATCACTTCATAATAGTGCCTTTAGGGAGAACACTTTATATCCAAATTGCAATACTGACAAAGCCAGTCACTTAGTGGTTTGTGATATAGTTTTTCCAATACTTATAAAAGGAAACTATCAATGAGTCAAGAGGCCACCTACAAAATGAAAGTCTTTGCCAACTACACAATAGGCAGAAGATTAATATTTAGACTATACAAAGAACGGAAGAAAGTAAACCAATCAAAAAGTAGGCTGTGGAGCTGACCAGAAAGTTCTCAAAAGAAGAAATGAAAATGGTAAGGGTTAATATATATTTTTAAAGTATTTGTCACCTTTATCCATTGAGAAATATAAATTAAAAAACTCTGAGATTCCATCTCACTCTGGTCAGAATGGCCAGCATAAAAAAACATAACCAATGCTTTCCAGGGTATGAGAAAGAGGAATCCTTATTCACTGTTGGTAGGAGTATAAATTGGTATAATCACTATGAAAATCAGAGTTGCAAAAAAAATCAAAAAGTTGCAAACAGGGTACTGGGGAGATGGCTCAGTGTTTAAAGATGCTTGCTTGCAAAGCCTGATGACCCTGGCTCAATTCCCTAGCATTCATATAAACCCTGATGCACAAAGTGGTGTGTGCATCTGAAGTTTGTTTTGCAGTGACAAGAGGCCCCTTGACTGTCTTTCTCTGTCTTGTTCTCTTCTCTCCCATCTTTTCTGTTCTGTTCTCTCTCTCTTCTGCTCTCTCTGTAAATAAATAACTAAAAAAGTTGCAAATAGAACTACCATATGGCCTCACGATACCAATCCTGGGCATATATCCTAAGAACTCTAAACTTTGCTTTAGAGATATTTGCTCAGCCATGTTTGTTGCTACTCTATTCACAATAGCTAGAAATGGAATCAGACTAGATACCCATCAAATGATGAATGAATAATGAAGATGTGGCTCATGAATTCACAATGGAATTTTTTAATGTGGTACATATATACACAATGGAATTTTACCCAGCTATAAAAAAATGAAGTTGTAAAATGTGTAGGAAAATAGATGGATCAAGATAAGTTCATATTAAAGTAACCCAGGCTCAGATAGACAAACACTACATGTTCTTTCTCATATGCAGATGCTAGCTTTGAATTTTTAGATATGCATGTAAGCAGAAGTGAAAATCAGCAGAGGCCAGGAATCTAGAAATGCAACATGAGAGGAGGGAAAATGGAAAGAGGGCTAAAGGAGAGGGGACACTTGTGGCAGGGAAGCAGAAGGACAAAAGACTGAGGTTGGAGAAGTTTCTATGGAAATATGGGTCAGAGAATGAAAGAGATGAAGGGGTAGGTTTAACCAAAACTAAAGACTTATTAAAAAGCCACATAGAAACCTACATATTTGTTAGTTAATTTAAAATATAAGTTTTAATAGTTTCAATAGTAGTGTCCTGCATGGATGAATAATGCTGCTCCCAGAAACCACAGGTTGAGCTGGAGCGATTGTTCAGTGGTTACGGTGTTTGTCTGCAAAACCAATTGACCAGAGTCTGATTCCCCAATACCCACATAAAGCCAGATGCACAAAGTAGTGCATGCATCTGGAGTAAGTTTGCAATGGCTGGAAGCCTTGGCACACCCATTCTCTCTATTTCTCTTTTCTCTGTATCTCTCTGCTTGCAAATAAATAAATAAATAATTTTATAAAGAAATCACAGGTTATTTATAGGAAATCCTAGTGTCAGGAGTGGGATACCTCCCAGTAGTTGTTGATCAGGTAGGCCTTTGAAGTCCATAAAACAATATAAACTTTTGTCAATGATCTTGGTTGCCCACCAGAATAGATGGTGAGACCCTACTTGCTTAAGACACCCCTTGTTTTGGGTTGAAAGCAACCTGAACTGAGCTGGAAGTCTCCTTCCTGCTGACCAGCTGTAATAGTGCTGGAAGGTCTGCTGTACGCTGCTAGGGGAGAAGTCATCAGCAGTCTTACCTAGCAGCGAACCCTGTGAGCTACACAAATTATCAGCCAGGCAAGATGTGCCCTCTGGTGCGACAGCGCCATGACTGTTTTGGGGGTAACTAAATACTTTCCGATTGGATTTGAGGTCTACTTCATGAGAGGGAATTCATGTCTAACACTGTACAGTCAATTAAAAGCCCATGGCTGGGGAGGTCACAGGCCCTAAGAAGGAAGCTGCTGCTACTCTTTGGCTAAACGGACATGTTGTGTCATCATGTTGCCCTGGAGGTGTACATGCTTACGCTCCTAGATTAGTGCTGTTCACATCTTTGGTCAGAGAAGCTTCTTTTAGCAGGTGGTGATGACAACTGAAGAGATTCAAAATTCATCAAAGTATTGAGATTGTGGAGTGCTCAAGGCTAAATGAGACATCTCCATCATACACAGCAAAGCTCGGGAAACCATATGAAATAGAGAGGAGTGCAGTGGAACGGGGCTGTCCATTAAGCCCACACAGTATTGGAAGTTCAACACTCCATCATGGATTATTGTGAATAGAGCAGGGATGATGGAGGAGGGCATGAGGTCCCTGTGCCTCACGGAGGAGTTACAGAATGAGGACGTGGGAGATATTGTCTGCAGTGAAATAGACACTGGTAGGTCACACCAGTTCTGGCAAATTAATCTCAGTGGATCACAGCCACACAAGAAAACAAATCAGACTCAAAGTAGGAGAGAGGCTACTTGGGAAGAAGGGGCTCAGTGAAATGAGGATGGGGAGGGGGCCAAGAGAAAGTAATGGGAGGAGAGATGTGATCTCTCAATATATACATTGGATATAAATGTAAATTATACATATATAAATTGTTGATAAAATGTTTAAATGTGGCAAGTATAGGGAGACCTCTTATTTATCTGTCTCATCTATTAATGATCACTACAAGTACAATTAAACAAGCATCTCTCAGTCAGGATCAAACAGCAGAAAAATCATCTGGGAAGGTTATGATACTTCTAATATAAAAGCCACTCTCCAGCTCAATTAAACCAGAATCCCTGGAGATGGAACCCAAGTGATTCCAATTTGTGGTCAAAGATGAATGCCCCTCAAGTGTGGGAGATTACCACTGTACCTGGTGGTTATAACAGCCATTCTTCAGATGGAGAGAAAAAACCCTGGCTTGAAGCCACAGGTCTCCCAAGATCTCATACTGCTGAAATCAGAGCCACAAGGATAAAAGTGAGACCCACAGTATTAATAGAGAGCATCAGAATTAACTTAATGTTCTGTAAGTGTGAACCATAGGGGCTGGGGAGATGGCTGAGTAGTTAAAGGTGTTTGTTCTACTCCACAGAACCAGGTGGGCTACCAATTTGTTAATCCAGGGGGGAACAAAGCATTCAGGCCCCTTACTTCAAGGAGTCCGCATTCTTCCTGTTCTTCCAATGCAGCTCCCCTGGCCCAATCTCAATGGTTGTCATCTCTTAAATAATTGCAGCTGAACAGGCAACAGTTTTGGCCCAAAGATTTCATTTCTTTCTGTGCCATCTTCATCTGCTCACACCAGTCCATCTTTGTGTAAAGCAACCCTGCACAGGTTCCCAGGACACAGGCAGGCAGAACGCAGCAAGCCTCTCACACAAACTGTTTCTGGCACAGTCCTGACAAAGTTCTTTCTCACCTTGTAAGCCAAACCTCACAGTCTATAGTTCTTACTGCATTCAGGTCTTTTAACTATGACCAGAATGACAAGAATGGTCCATCAAGCTGTACTCACAGCACTACAAGGCATCTCTTAGGACAAGGTTTCAAATCCTTCCACACCCCTCCTGCAGATCAGTTCCAAAAGGCCAATCCACAAGATCAGGTTTCTAGCAGCAAAAGACCCCACATCCTGGTACCAAAACTGTTGTAGTCAGCTTTCTAGTTGCTGCACTGAAAGAACCCAAGCAAAAGCAGCTTGTGGAGGAATGGGTGTGCTTGGTTTATGGACTTGAGGGGAGACTCCATCATGGCAGGAAAAATGATGGCATGAGTAGAGGAGTGGATATCACCTCCACCACAGCACTGCAAACAGTGGCAGGAAGGTGTGCCAAACACTGGCAAGGGGGAAGCTGGCTTATAACCCCCATAAGCCCGCCCCCAACAACACAGCTCCATTGAGGTTGTAAAACCTGAACTGCCACCAGCTGAGGATCGATCTATCAGAACACATTCATTTGTCTGTGGGGGACACCTGGATCAGACCATGACAGGCAGTTTATACATCTGCAAGTGGAGTTTAATTTCCTGGCTTTCTTTTAATTGTGGGCTGTCTAACAAGTAGAACATCATAGAAGTGACTGGGGCTTCAGACACTGGGACATAGAAGGGATTGCAGCTTCCTCACTTCTTTCTCTTGGGTCACTCACTCTGGAAGACACTAGATACCATGCTCAAAGACCTCCCTGCAGCCTTGAGGAGATAGCCATAGCACTGGGTTCTCTCATCAGCAGACCCATGGGCACCCAGGCAAGTTTGCGGACACAGGCAGCCTCACCAACAGTATGAGTACAACTCAGGAAAGACACCTTGTGGAGAAGCATTCTTTACTTCCCTGCAGCCCCAGGCATCTAGCAGTTAGGAGAGTCGTCTCCAGCTGCTTCTGGTTATTCACTTCATGTCTTCTTACATTGAATTTAATTCATTTTCTTTTTAAATTTGACTTAAGGTAGGTTTAACTATAACATTTTCATATTTTTCTGCTTCCTTTCCTCTTCCTCTTCCTCCTCCTCTCCTCCTTTTCTCCCTTCTTCATCCACCATAGTCACTCTTCCACTTTCAGGTCACAAGTAACCTTTTGTCCAAGATGTCTTTTCTTCTACCTAGAATAGACACAGTGTGAATGTGTGTGTGTGTGTGTGTGTGTGTGTGAGAGAGAGAGAGAGAGAGAGAGAGAGAGAGAGAGAGACCAAGACAGAGCTAGACACAGAAACACAGCAGTTGTCTCTAGTATTCATTGAGCTTGAGACACCTGGAGGGTGCCATCTAAAGATGATGAAGTTTCTTTTTGTGGGTGACAGAAATCATTGTGGTGATGAATATATAATTCCATGAATACTCTAAATACCAGTGAACTATCAGGTGACCCAGCAATCCTAGGTCTCGGTAGATTTCCAAAGGAAATGAAATTAGTCTGTTGAAGAGACACCAGCATTCCCAGGTTCAATGCAGCAATATTCACAATAACCAAGAAACTGAATCAACATAAATGTCTATCACCTGATGAATATATAAAGAAATAAATAGATACATGTATTAAACATGATATAGTACACCATTAATACATACAAATTTTGTACTTCTATATGCAAGTTGAAAATAAAGTTAAAAATGAATAAAAGCAAACTCATGCCTATAATTCCAGTGCTTGGTAGATAGAGGCAAGGGATCACAATTTCAAGGCTAAGCTATGGTCCATAACAAGCAAACTGTACTAACAAAGTTCTCTTATGCTCAATAGATAGAAGTGTCATATACATACATACATACATACATACATACATACATACATACATACATACATAGAAGTGTCAGATGAAGATGCTGTTTGATATTGTATTAATCTTAGACATTGTTTACCAGTCACAGATAAACTTTTTCTGCATGGTTCACTGATGCTTCTCTGGAGCCAAGATAGAGCCAGAAACAGAAGTTGTTCACAAAATATTAGATGAGTGACTTAATGACACCTTGTCCATGTCATCTGAAGCAAATCTTCACCTCATTATAACAGAAGTATCTCCATCCAAATCTTAATAGAGGGATGCTATTTCCCTTAGATCGCTCTGGAGAAAGCGGCCATGAGTAACCTATGATATTGGCTTCCATGTGGAAAACCAATTCCCAGGAGTTGTGGGGTCCAACTCCCACACCAGCTGAGTGGGTGCCAATTAACACTCAGTAATCCAATTTTAATGAAATTGGTCAAGCAGACCTAGAAGTTCACAGAGCAGAACCAATTACTGGAAATCAGAGCAAAATATCGCCTTTGTATCAAGTGTAAGGAGCCCTTCCAGTGGCAATGGGACGACCCTCTTATGACTCTAATGACACGTGAAAGGCATTGAGGAGCCAGGCCACTTGAGTTAACCTGCTGGTATTCAGAAGCTGACCTTAGATAAAGTTGACCTGGAATAGAGCCCTTAGACCAAAATGGCTGTTTTGGACTCAGCATGGTATCCAAGAGCAATATGGCCAACACCAAGAGAATGCCATAGAGGGAAGAATTCTCTGTTGTTAGTCCACTGAGCACTAATAGAACCCCTTAGAGGGAGGCGTTGTCTGTTAGTCCACTGAAGTCTAATGAAATGCCGTATAGACGGGTCACCATCAGCAACATCAAGGCAGGGTACCAAAAGCGTCATGCCTGGCCTGCATTCTGGGCTGGTGTGATTTCTCTTTCAGCAACTCCCCTTCAGCACACCTTGGAGATTTGTCCTGAATGAATCACAACTCTCCAAAACAGTTCCTGGAGGCAAGACTTTATTTCTGAGTTCAACAGTTCCCATGTCCCTTCTGCTTTCCAATATAAGAAAATATATCTCTGAAAAAATCCCCAAGAATGCTGCTACTGCTGCTAAGATTGAAGTTCTAGACTTGCTTCCTTTCTCAAGAATTTCTATTTGTAAGAAAGAATTGTTTTCCAGGAGATAGTTGGAAATGTCTAGTTCCATAGTTAGTTGTCAGAAGATCCAGGTTTTACAATTTATAGAGTAGCCTCTTTTTTACAAAATACACTAGAGGATTGCGTATCCTAAAGTGACAGAGATGCTGAGGTCATGAAACTTTGCTGTTAGTAGTTAGGAAGATGGCTCAAGCCTGGGGACCTGAGCTTGGATTCCCAGCACCCTGCATGCTCAGTAAACATGTCAGGTATGGAAGAGCATGCCTATAACCCCATAGGTGGGAAGGTGGAGACAGGATGTCCCCTGAGCTTGCAGGATAGTTTATCCATTCCACTCAAAGAGCTCTGGGTTAAATGAGAAACCCTTTCTCAAAAGAAATGTGATGAGTGATTAAGGGAGACACCCATTGCCAACATCTGGCCTGCACACTTACATTGGAACACACACACACACACACACACACACACACACACACACACACACACACACCACTATAGGTCATTTACAGATAAAATGACCCCTAATGTCATGTGTTTGAATACCTCATCCCCAGATGATGGTGCTGCTTGTGAAGATTGTGGCACCTTTAGAAGGAGCCTTGCTGAAATTAGTGGGTTCCTGGGGAAGGGCCTTGAGTGTCATAGTCCCCTGCATTCTCATCTTCCTTTCCTTTCTCCCTGCTGACGTGGCAACATGACACCGGCTTTTTGCTCTTGCCGTTTTTACCTACCTCAAAACTATAAACCAAAAATAAACTTGTTCCTTTCTTATGGTGCTTCTATTCAAGTATTTTGTCTCAACAATTATAAACACACCATACACACACACACACACAGAGAGAGAGAGAGAGAGAGAGCAAAAAAGAGGGGCTGGGAAGATTGCTCAGTGTTTATAAAGGCATTTTGCTATAAACCTTTATATTTGTTCCTTTAATATGGTGAGTATTACATTGAATTAGAGATCAGGTCATGTATGCACTCCTGCTTCAGAAAATATAAATGGAGATGAATGGGTGGATGGATTGATGGATGGCTGATAGATGATGTGTATGTGACTGAGAATTAGTCACTGAGTTTCTAAATGAATGGGTGAGTCGCTCATCTCATGAATGAATGAATCAGTGAACAAAAAGAAAGCTAACCTGTGCTTAGCATTTTCAACCTTGGTGCACCATGTTAACGTTTTTTTTTTTAACGGTTTTTATTTTGGGATATGTTTCGGTTCTTTCTCACTGGTCAAGTTCCCAAGGATGATGCTCTCAACACCATCAGCTCCATAGCATTGTTCTTTCTTTTTTATTTTTGATCTGTTTTTGAGGTAGGGTCTCACTCTACCCCAGGCTGACCTGGAACTCACTCTATGGCCATAGGCTTGCCTCTAACTCATGGAGTTCAGCCTCACAAGTACTGGTATTAAAGGCATGTGCCAACACACCCAGATACCATTGTTTATTTCTATGGGCAGGAACATTTGTTTCATTTACGTGAGAGCTTTCAGCACCAGGGACAAAGCACTTAGCAAATCCTGGATAAATATTTGTTGAGTTAATGATAAAACTTTCTGCTTTCAGCAAACTAATGAGGAAGGTGTAGTCTTTTTCGTGTATAACAAAATGAATAAAACTGAACCCGAGTTTATCCAAGGACACACAGCTAGTCGGTGACAGAGGCAGGGTGATCACTGACCCTAAGACACTCTTGCCTGTCAGGCAATAGCAACTCTGATCAGAATGATGAAGCAGAGGTCAATTCTTTTAAAAATTCTACCTGGATCCTCTTTAACATTCTAAAGACAGAGCACAGCAGATTCTTCACCCATCTCATTACCTCCCAATTCTACTTCATTCCCAGAGGAAATGATTATTGTATGAGATGTTCTGAGAAAGAAAGGAAAGACACAAATTCCTCAGGCACAGAGGCAGACTCAGAGCAACTGCTGAAGGAGTGACAGGCGTGGGTCTCTTTGTTTCAGCTTAAAAACTTCAATTGGTTGCTAAGAAACTGTTCAGAAGAAGACCCATTGGAAGCCTTCAGACCCTCATGTAGTTACACAATTAGAGGCCCTTCTTTTTTGGAAATTCAAGGAGTACCAGGGCAAGCCCTGCCTGCAAGCTGTGCAGCCTGTGATAAGGGGATTTCTATGTGGCCCTTCAGGAAATCCTGTCTCCAGGGGTACAGGCTGTGAAGGAACCAAATGGCTGGGGAAGGTTCTTCATTCACTTCCACTCCTGAAGGATGTGAATATTCACGAACAGGTAACGCAGTCCCACTCCACACAATGACCAGATTTTACAAAGTAGACACTCTCACTAATTAAGTCAATGATCCTGTTGTGCTTTTTCCAAAGTTGCTTATCTGGCATTTCCAATCAGTAAGCAAGGAGAAGATTGACTTTATGGTCCCAAATGTTGTGAGAATATGACCTCTTTTAAGTAGCATGTCTGCCATCCTGTAGTACCTGGGTGGATTCAAAGTAATCGAGCAACACACAAGATAGAATTTGAAGGAGAGCAACTGGAGTCAACCCTAGGCTGACTTTTGCCACAGCTTTCATCAAGAGTTTAAGGTAGTAACAAGAGAGTTTAGGCCGAACTGAAAAATGATTAGTATTCTTGGCGTAAGACACATCAGGAGTTATTGACTTAAACATTTTGTTTTGAACATGCGTATGCATCAGGAAATCTTTGTAGAAGCTATTGAGTTCCTTGTGTTTGAGGAGCTCACACCCAAGGTGCATAGATTTCTATGTCCCCAGCCTGAGCCTATGCAAAGATTAGCCTGTTGTTCAAGCATGACATCCACACTGCAGAATGTTTTACTATTGAGAATTATGTCCTGGTCTACACTGATCAGTTCAAAGCAACTTGTGGGAAGTCCTGTGGACCCCTAAGCTAGCTTTGGTTGAAGGCTTCTCATTTACAAAATAATATAATTAATTTTGCTGATTTTTAAAAATATTTTATTTATTTATTTATTTATTTATTTGAGAGAGAAAGAAGAGAGGGAGAGAGGGAGAGAGAAAGAGAAAGGCAGAGAGAGAATGGTTGCTCCAGGGCCTCTAGTCACTGCAAACAAACTCCAGACACATGCACCACCTGTGCATCTGACTTTATGTGGGTACTGGGGAATTGAACTCAGGTCGTTCTGCTATAAGCCATTTCTCCAGCCCAAGAATATAATTCTTGATCTGCTCAAAAAACAAGGTTTTATGATTTGCTGCTCAAAGTGATAAAAAAGACATGTAGTCAGGAAAACCCATTCATAGTAATATGATAGTGATAGAGAACATGATAGTTCTGGGTGTTATTTGAGGAGATATTGATGCAATGATGTGACAATATCCCCATTCTCTTGAAGTTTGCAAATAAGATAAATATGCTAACAAGCACCAGTGAATGATGAGGGATAAGGAGATAATAAAGCATGCTGAAGTGGTAAGAAGGCTGTGAGTAAGGACAGGCGGCCCCACCCAAAATGACCCATGTCTGCCATGTGTTTAGCCTGCTCTTTGGTCTTGTCGTCATCTTCTTGTAGCTGGGACAAAAACACCATAGCAAGGACCATTGAATTATCAGTGTTGGCATACACAAGACATGAGAATGACAGGATCTGAAATTTAAGCTACAGTAGCTTTTGATCTGGGACACATATATCATTCTAAATATAAGAATTGAATGAGTGTAGACAAGAGTTTCTGCATGCACTAAAGGTGAAGCTAGTGGTGCTGTAACTGAACTCTTGGTAAGTGATTTCCAGACCAATGAGCACACCAGAAATTCGAGGATGGAGGAAGATTTATTACTTGCAACAAATAAGGAAAGCACTGGGGTTATTTGTAGTGCAATGCTCTCCCTAGACAAACAAGGTGTGGGGATTTCTTTGGGTGGCCTAAACATCCACAAACAGGAAAGCACAAGTAGAGACAGACACATATCTGAGCATGCTCAGTTTAAGATGGTCATAGATGAAGTGCTTTAAGAGAGATGGAAGGCATATTCTGGTCATACTTGGTTCAAGGTCATTGAGAACATGTTCCAGAAGAAAAGCTGGCTGACTTACAGGCTTCTTGGTATATTCAATTCAGTATTATAACGAGCCTCGTTTACTTTGGTCTACCTAAAAGAAGCGATTCAGTGACTGCCTAATTCCACTAAAGCATCTCCAAAGAGCTTTGGTTCAAAAAAAAAAATGAAAGAACAGCTTTAAATGTGTATTATAGTGCTTTAAAAGGGTGACAGCTTTCTTTGTGAATTTGCCTCTAAAGATGCCAGCTTCTGTCAATGACAAACAGTGAATGCAGAGCTTTGCAGAGCTGTGCTCTGCCATCACATTGCACTACTGAATCTCAATCCTCACAGCTTCCTAAATGGCCAGGTACCATTACTGTCTCTGTCTTTCAGGCAAAAACTCAGAGGTGATTTCTGCACATGTGATAAAGCAGGCGTTTGGGGGCATGCAGTAAGAGAAATGCAAGACCAAGTCGCAAGGATACGTGGATTGCATGAAAACCTTTACCAGCTCTACTTCCTCCATGTCTCAGGATTTTGTTTGAACTGAACCATTGCAAGATGGTATTCTGGAAAAGAAAAATATCTAAATTCCCTTCATTTCATAATTAAGGACAGAAACTTAAGATCTTGAAGGAAGAATTAGAATTAGAAGAACCCCAGAAAGGAATCTACCTCTGGAAAACATCTTGGAAAGAGGAATTCACCTCCTTCTCCATGGGGCTGGAATCATAGGACTGGACAGAGTGTTTTGTGTTAAGAACCTTAAATTCTCAACTTGAACAAACTTTTTTCCACTGAAAATTGAAGCTTTATTAAAATTCTCCCAGCTCTGAAGTCACAACAGACCCCAATTAAATTGGAAGTATTATCAGGTCATGCTTTCAAAACCTCTACTCCACAAAATTGAAGAATCTGGAAGAAATGGATGAATTTCTGGACACCTACCCAAGGTTAACCCAAAGCAGATAAAGGTCCTAAATAAACCTATCACATCCACAGAGACTGAAAATATAATCAAGAACTTCCACAAAAGGGAAAAGTCCAGGACCAGATGGATTCTCAGCTGAATTCTACCAAACCTTCATCATAGAACTGAAGCCACTCCTTCTGAAGCTTTTTAGAGGTATAGAAAAAGAAGGGAGGCTTCCAAACTCCTTCTATGAAGTTAGCATCACCCTAATCCCCAAACCAGACAAAGACGCAACAAGAAAGGAAAACTACAGACCTATATCCCTGATGAACTTAGATGAAAAATTCCTGAACCAAATCCTTGCAAACCAGATACAACAGCACATCAAAGATGTTATCCACTCAGACCAAGTTGGCTTCATCCTAAGAATGCAGGGATGGTTCAACATACAGAAATCGATTAATGTAATCTGCCACATTAATAGAATCAGCTGCAAAAACCACATGGTCATCTCAATTGACACAAAGAAGGCCTTAGACAAAATTCAACACCACTTCATGTTCAAAACGCTGAAAAGACTGGGCATAGATAGCTTATACCTCAACATAATAAAGTCAATATACAAAACTCCTAAAGCCTAAATCATACTCAATGGAGAAAGATTTAAGGAGTTCCCACTTGAATCAGGAACAAGACAGAGATGTCCACTCTCACCACTGCAATTCAACATAGTGCTCAAAGTTCTAGCCCAAGTGATAAGAGGAGAAAAGCATAAGAGGGATTGAAATTGGAAAGGAAGAAGTAAAAGTATCCCTTTTTGCAGATGACATGATCCTATATATAACAGACCCGAAGAATAGTATCAGTAAACACCTGAATTTGATAAACTCCTTCAGCAAAGTGGTAGGGTACAAAATTAACACACAAAAGTCAGAAGCCTTCCTGTATGCAAGTGATATGCATACAGAAAAAGACATCAGAGAGACTGTCCCATATCCAACAGCCTCAAAAAAAATCAAATACCCTGGAATATTACTAACCAAAGATGTGAAAGACTTGTATAATGAAAATATTAAAATGCTCAAGAAGGAAATAGAGGAGAATGTGAAAGAATGGAAAGATGTTCCATGCTCCTGGATAGGGATAATTAATATAGTAGAAATGGCAATCCTTCCAAAATCAGTTTACAGATTTAATGCCATGCTGATAAAAATTCCATCCTCTTTCTTCACAGACATAGAAAGATAATCTCAAAATTTATATGGAAGGGCAAAGGCCTCAGATAGCTAAAACTATTCTAAGTTTAAAAAAAAAACTCACTCAGGAGGTATCACCGTGCCTGATCCAAAGACATACTACAAGGCCATAGTAACAAAAAAGCATGGTACTGGCATAAAAACAGGCAGACAGACCAATGGAACAGAATTGAAGACCCTGCTCTCAGTTCAAATAACTATAGTTACTTGATCTTTGACAAAGATATTTGAATAGGTTAGTGCTGTTCTCAACTTTGGGAGATGCTTCATTTTGAAGATGGTGATGACTCCTGAGGAGAGTGAACATTCGTCAGTGTGCTGAGGATAAGTGCTCAGCACTAAATGAGACATCCACACCCCAAGACTCCAGGAACACTAAGGAGGATGGGGGGATGGGGAGGAGTGCTCTGGAACTCTTTCTTCTAGACATGACATGACCATTGAACTCATTACCTCACAGTGATTGTTACCACCTGCACAAGGCCTGCACAATGGTGGGTCCATTGATACTCCATCATGGAGACGGGACAAGGCAGAAAAAGACATCAAAATAGAAGAGAGGCCAGTTGGAAAGCATAAAGGCTTCAGCAGAAGGGGAAACAATAAAAACGAAACAAGATGAAAGTAAAATAGATATAAGGAAGGGCTGGCTTTGATCCAAACCCCTCAGCCTTTGTCAATAGAACCATCATTTCTCCTAGGTTTTCCTCAACCATCTAGTAGGGTATTAGGTTTTTTGTTTTGTTTTGTTTTTTAGCAGAGATACAAGGAATCTGGGTTCAGAGACGAGGACAATACCCACTGTGGTCTCAGAAAAGAAGATGAAGTTGTAATTCAATCTCAGACAAATCCTGACAGCAATTACATGGATCTGGTGGTAAAGGTGGTTGGGTGACTCTGACAGATGGGAGTGGGACAGTTGAGGTGTGTCAAACCTGTCCAGGTCAGAGGATTGAAAAAATTGGTTCTTTTCAATTCAGTAGAATTTTCTACTGTGGGGCCGGGGTTCACAATCAAGGAGGGGAGAGGTCTGCCAGCCCAGACATGGCCACAGACATCCCAAAGCAAAGGATGGCTTTCTATGTTTTATTATTTTTAACAATATAGCTACCATCTTTACAGGGAAGATCTCACTTCCAAGGTTTCCACCTTGTGTGAGGTTGTTTTGGGGTGTAACAAGGGTGGCAGTGGGCAAGTGGACTCTAAGAGGGCAGTCTTGCAGCGAAAGCCGAACTCAGCTAACCAAAACTGTCCCAGTTCTTAGCTGACTTTCTGATGTCTCTCTGGGTGTCAGGCAGATAAGAAAACCCATTTATAAGCTTCATTTTGCTATTAAAACAAAAGTAACTTGCAGTCTATATTTACATGAAATATTCATGTCTGAAACAAAATCATAAAACCTCCATTGCTTCTTTTACCATGTATTCGTGTGTGTGTGTGTGTGTGTGTGTGTGTGTGTGTGTGAGAGAGAGAGAGAGAGAGAGAGAGAGAGAGAAAAGAGAGAGAAGAGAGATCATTAAATATATGTATACAGTGTATGATGATCAACTCAGGGTAAAATTAAGATTTCTATCTCCAGATTTTTATCATTGCTTTATAGTAAGAAACCAAAATCTCCTGTTTTCTAGTTCTTCAGAACATATAGAAGCAATTGTTATAAGCTGCAGTCACCCTACTATGATGTACAGCATTAGCATGAGTGGCACTACCGTGTACACATTGTCTCTCTTGGCTTTAGTGTGAGATTAACCAGCAGTTTTTCTCTTATTAGACAGCCCTGTCCCTTGTGAGAAAATATATAGTACTATAGCTGTCAATGAATATATCTCTAATAGCCCCTGCACAGAAGATGGAAAAGACTTCTGGAAGCTTCAAGGCCTGTCAAAAAGTGGCAAGGATCATTTTCTAGCTTGCCTAAGATCTTTTATCTGGGTCCTCCAGGTGCAAGAGGGCAGGGGGTCCTGTGTGAGCCTTCCCTCATACTCTACCCACAAAGAGCTAATTTTAGAGGAAGCAACTCGGATCTGCTTATCTCTGAGCAACCCATGTGCTCTGATTTCTTCCCAATTTACTTTCCTTCTGTGCTGAGACAACCCTAGCCAGACCAGGGAGATGTGGGGAACACTTGTCATTAAGGTCCATTTAATTTCATTAGTAATTTTCTCCTTTGTTAGCAATTTCCCATTGTAGATTAGCATTTGTTTTCCTATCTTATTAGCATTCATCACAAAAGGCTAATTCCATTAGCACTTTTCATATTGTATTAAAGAAAACAAATACTCGCATGGTGCCAATGCCTCACTGCAGCAAGGAAGGCCTTTTCATCTGTGGTTTTCCTGATCATTCCAGATCAGCCCCCACCTCTCTACCCTGTCTGCGGAGCTGCCTACAAATAGGGAAAGGTTGTGCTTTGGAGCTACTGGAGATATTCTGGCGTGTGCCAGCTTGTTCAGTTCAAAACATTTTTGGTGTATGTGCATGTGTGTCCCGGCACTCCTGTTGAGATCAGAGGAAAACGTCAGGCACTGGTTCTCATCTTCACCTTGTTAAAGGTCCCACTGATGCATTTCCCAAGGCCAGCTGGCCCATGAATTTTGGGGAGATGATCCTGTTTCCTCTGCCTCCCATCTTGTTGTAGGTGCACTGGGATTACAGACACTGCACTTTATGGATTCTAAGAACACGTATTCACACTTTATCCACTGACTTGTCTCCCCAGCCCCGTCATGATATTTTTTTATTATCTATAATTAGATACACTTAATAAGGGGATAATGTGTTGATGTCTCCAGTTCCCCTATTTCCCTCTTCCCTGTCCCCGGTCAGTTGGATATCCTCCTCTGTGGGCAGTCTGGATCAGTCCATGGGGTAGGGAGTTGTGAATAACCTAGCAGTCAACCCGGTTCTGTCATGATATTTTTAATTGTGATTGACCAATATATGAGGTTCTTTTCTTTGAAATGTTATTCAGTGAAAACTCCAGACATATACAGAGTAAATAGAAGAGTATAATGAAATACATGCACCTATTACTCACAGTCAATAGCCAATTAGATTCTGTCACACTTGTTCCATTAAAATGCCCACGTATTTCCCATCCCAGGCTTCATTATAATTGAGGTAAAATATGCATCCATGGGAACTCACCTCTGTGAACTGAACCATGTGGATGAATGGATATGGTTCTTTTTTAAATTATTTCTATTTATTTTCAAGCAGAGAGAGAAAGAGAGCCTCCAGCCACTGCAAACAAACTCCAGATGCATGGGCCACTTTGTGCATCTGCTTTTATGTGGTGTCGTAGTCAGCCACATGCCGCTGGGATGAATCTCCAAAACACGCACAATTATGGGGAGGAAAAGTATTTATTGAGGTATCAGACCCAGGGGAAGTTAAGGGAAAAAAGGCTGGCCCCTTCTCACAGATCCAAGCAGAGACAGAGACAGAAGCCCAGCACCAGCACCAAGCAAGCACACTGTAATGCACTGAGATTCACAAAATGCAGATCTCCAGACCAGGGTTCTGGCTCTTCTTTTGCATATCTATCCTTAGTATTTTACATCCAAATTAGAAAGGGTCAGTCCCCAGGAGGCTAGGCCAAAGTGGCACTTCCTCCTGCCAGAAGCCTGGAGACAATTGATAATTTTAATAAACCCTTAATTCTTTGGGGGGACATTTATTCAAAACTACCACATGTGGGTACTGTGGAATTGAACTTGGGTCATTAGGCTTTGCAGGAAAGTCCAAGTGCCTTAATCACTGAGCCATCTCCAGCCCCTGATATGGTTCTTGATAAGACCTGAACATAAAATTCTCCTACAGGCTCATTATCTAAGGCTTGATCTCCAACTAGTGGAACTCTTTTAGAAGGTTCTGGAAAGCTTAGTAGACCTGGCTGGAGGGAATAGGAGTAAAAAGAGGGGTGGGGAGATAGCTCAGTGTTAGAGTCTAACATGTGAGAAGGCTCAGAATTCAATCTTCTCATTCCCATTAAAAATAAAAAAACTACCAGATTGAATTCTGCGCTTTCTCACATGTTAGATTCTACCACTGAACTAGCTCCTCACCCCTTTTTTACTTTTGTTTTGAGACAGGGTCTGTAGCCCAGGCTGCTCTGAAAGTTGTGATCCTCCTGCCTAGGCCATCAGAGTGCTGGGATAATAAGCCTGCAGGTCAGGCTCATCATGACCTTCTTCTCCTCTGACTCAACTGTAACTATGGGCAGGTGCTTAGAGTGAATATAGAAGAGACAGGGAGAAGTGGGGGAGTTATCATGAGAAGTTGGTTCCAAGGGCAGATGCCTGGGCTCTACCAAAACCTCTTAACTGAAATCTATGGTGGGCCAGTCTGAACACACTCATGTTTAACACGTTTCCCAAATAATCTTGATATACACTCCATCTAAGAAGTTCTCCACTATGAGCTATGTGCAAAGTTCAGGTATGTTCTAGAAATTCTCTCTGCCTTCCGGATGCCTATCACAGAAATCTAAATTTCCTAGTGAGCTATATATAGAAACAAAGTTTGCTGATGTAGCTCCTGTGAAGCTCCTGGGAGATAAGAGATAGTCTGTGCTCAAAAATATTGCTTCAAGTTACTATTGCTTCTCTCGGTCCCTGAAGGACTTTGTAAATACATCACTTGTTACTCACACCAAGATAAAAGAGGTCCTATTAGCAACAATGAGACTGGTGTTGATGCTGATGGCACCAACTCCAGAAGAATGACCATTGGATCCTCTGTTTCCATAACTACAACTCCAGCCTCAAAGTGGGAGGTATGCTTTCCTGTCCCTTGACTCTAGGCTTTGCCATATGACTTGCTTGGGTCAATGGCAAATTAGCAGGTTCACAGAGGAGGGACTTGAAATGCACTTGTGTGGTTATATATGCTCTAATGACTCAACCATGACCATGAGAACAACTTTCTCTGATTAGATTCCCCTCCATTAGCCAGGTGACCACACAAAGAGGACCAGAGCCAATCTACGGAAGAGTGTAATTAAGTGTCATTGAGATTTTGTGGGCATTTGTTACATGGCTATATCTGGCTGATGGTGACAGTAGTGACAATAATAACTAATAATGGTAATATCTACTTTAAATTATAGAGAGTAGATTATATAAAATGTATGTGTGCAGGTTCATGTATGCATGTGAACATGTGTGACAGTGTATATGTGCACATGTGTGCAGAGCAGAAGACAGCCAGGAATGCCTTTTGTTAAGAGAGGGTCTCTCATTGGCCTTGAACTTGAGAGGTAGGCTAGCCAGCAAGCTCTAGGGATCTGCCTGTCTCTACCTCCCCAGGGCTGGGATTCCAAGCAAGTGTCATCACACCTGGTATTTTCACCTGGATTATGGAGATCAGACTCAAGTCCTCATGCTTCTGAGGTACACCTCAATGACTGAGCTATCTCCTCAGCCCCAGAGGAAGCTTTAAGAATACAGAGAAAACACAGGTACAAGGGATGTGAAAACTGGCATGGGGAATCCAGACAATGCAGACTGTGTGGCTAAGGCATTCGACCTCTAATCTACTCTCCTCAACTGTAAAAGCAATAATACTTCCAGCTTGGTCCTGAGAATAAATAAAATGAGGCATTTTAAGTGCTGAGAATAGACTATGCACTTAGCAAAACAAAAAAAGAAGGAAGTACTTCATGACAGGAAAGGGTTCACTGGAATGGAGGCCAGTGGCTAACAGCTCATATTCACCTGAAAGTGCCTGAAGACAGACGCAGGCTGTCCTCTCCTCCCTGCCACTTCCAAGTTGGGCACGCAGCCTTTCGGAAGAACAGTGCCAGGTGTTTGATTCCTTCACGCACTTCTCTTTCTTTTAAATCCGTTGCCACAGAAATTGAGACCCCATACTAACTGTACAGGCAGAAGACAGGCAGAAGGAATGAGAGGAAGGGGGAGCAAATCCACCCTCCTCTATTCCTCACTGGGAAATTATCCTCAGTCTTTGATATATTAAAATGGAAGAGCTGTAAATGCCAGTTGCCATGGCAACACTTTGCAAGCCACCCTTCGATTGGTGGTGTGAGTTCCCTTTCCTTTGGGTGTTGCAGGCTAATTAACTGTTATTTTTGTCAATGTGGAGGAAGAACCCACACGGGATTTTTTGGCTGTGATCACAGCCCCTGCAGATCAAGTTAATTTTCATAGACTGCAGAGACAGAAATTGCTGGGCCCAGTCTTATTTATAGTCTCTGAAATGTTGCCAGTGTTTAAGTAAGAGTCAAAGACTCTTTGGCAATTTCAATGTCTAACAATTGCTAAACTGATTTGGGCTGGGTTGGGATAATAGACAACAGTGAATCAGTCCTTTGTTCCTGCCTCCACCTCCCCCATCAGACATGTGCACACATGTTTGTGATGGAAGGTTTGAGCCTTGCACCTCATCCCACACAAGTCAGGTGTTGCCCACTAGTGGCATTCAAGCACAGCTGGCAGAAGCATATGGAAGTCGTTTGCTCTACTTCTTTATCCCGATACCCAGTGATGTCATCATTATACCGACCAATGAAGGTGTCCTGGGAATGGATTCCGTAGGACCAGAAGTCTCAAGAGCAGCCTTGCTGCAGCTCAGGCTGGTTGGTTTCACTCTGCTCTGGGTGGACTGAAGTTATCCTCACGTTCACTTGTAGAGCCTACAACTCTCGATTAATGTTTTTGCTTCCTGCCATGCGTTTTTAAGTTCCAAGGGATCCTCCTCTCTACAAAAGAAGAAAACACATTTTTGTGTTGCTAACAACTGGAGTTCCTTTCTACCGAGAAACTGTCTAAGGTCTTCCTGAGGGCCTGGTAGTTTCCAACTTCCAAGACTAGTCACTGACACAGAGGTTATATATGGGAGCTCAAGGTTAACTTGGGAAAAAAGAAAATGTAAACTAAACACTGGACGGAGTCTCAAATGTGTTGAACCTGACCTCCAAAGCTGTCTTTTAAAGTGCGGTGGGTAAATGCATCTTGATCTCTGCCTTCCTGCTATGTTTTCATTGGTTTGGATGTTCCTCCACATTAGACGCTCCCTTTCCAGAGTCACTGACAGAGACATGTGCCTATGATCCGTCTATGGATCTAAGACTTGGAAATAGAAGCTGGTGGCCGTGAAGGAATTTGACTGAAGAGAGAGAGGAAGCAGGAATGTCCAGTTTCAGTGCCCAATACCCAGGTCAGCAGCTGGACCAGGTACAAGTCCAGATGGCCCTTATGGAAGCTGCTTGGGCACAAGGCTCTATCAGTGCTTCAGCATACCTGAGCAGAGTCTCTATTCCATGGGTACTTGTATAAAACAAGTACCTTTCCATCACCTCACCAAGGCTACTGCGTACACAGTGTTGAAGGCAGGGTCTTTATTCTATGAGGGAGTGTGCAACAAGTACTCTTGAATCACCTCACCAATGTTCCCACATACATGGTGTTGAAGGCAGGGTCTCTAACCTATGGAGATGTATATAACAAGTGTCCTTCAATAAAAATCCACGTATGCATAAGTATGTGCATGTCTATAGATGAGAGAAAGATCAATGGCTAGCGGGTAAGTTCACTGAGACTGTCATAGGGAGCTTATTGGAGACAGAATTTATGTTGGTTCCTGTATTGATTAATCTCTGGTTGTCAACTTGACAGGATTTAGAACCACCATGGAAACAAATTTGTAGTCTTTTCTGTCAGGGATGTTCCAGATTACAGTAGTTGAGGTGATAGAATCCACCCTGTATGGACGATATAAAAAGAAGAAAGCCAGCTATGCATGCAGCAGTCATCTCTCTGCGGCTGTGACAATGTGACACCAGATTCCTGCTCCTGCCCAACTTTTTATACTGTGATGGACTTCCTCCAAAACTGTAAGCCAAAACTAGACTCTCTCCCTCCTTAAGCTGGACTGGCATTTTGTCCCAGCAGTGTAGAAAGTACATAAAGCAATTCCCTCATGAAATAGGTCACAGCTCTTGCCAAGAGATCATGTTTTGCCCCACTAAGCACTGAAGCATTGTGGGTCAGTTTTTATTATAAACACACACAAGAAGCAAAACATATAAGTTTGCATTGACACCAGTAGTGAATGAGGGTCCCTTTTTCCCCCGACATCCTCGCCAGCATCTATTGTTAGTAGATTTTTGTTTTGTTTTGTTTTTTTATTGTGTGGTGGTGCTTGCCTTTTTTTTTTTTTAATATTTATTGTCCATAATGAGTTACATTATTTAGTGGGCAAACCATGCGTTGTTATCCCGAATTCCCCAATTCCCCCCCTCCCCATCCCTGATCAGTTGTATATCCTCCACCGTGGGCTGTCTGTATTAGTCCTTGTGGCAAGGGATCCTGTATATCTTAGTACTCATCCCGGTCTTCCTGGCCCAAGTGTGTTGTTA